>RJWJ010001715.1:0-75299 GCA_004363605.1 Indri indri
AGGTTGCACTAGTTTGCAGTCCCACCAGCAGTGTATGAGTGTTCCTATCTCTCCGCATCCACGCCAACATTTATTGTTTTGGGACTTTTTGATAAAGGCCAGTCTCACTGGAGATAAGTGATATCTCATTGTGGTTTTGATTTGCATTTCTCTGATGATTAGAGATGTTGAGCATTTTTTCATATGTTTTTGGGCCATTCTTCTTTTGAAAAGTTTCTGTTCATGCAGAAACACTCATCTCTATACAAAGTCATGGAAATCAAACAACTCCCTGCTGAACGATTCCCTCATAAATGACGAAATAAAAATGGAAATCAAAAGATTCTTTGAACTAAATGACAAAGGTGACACAAGTTACCAAAATCTGTGGGACACAGCCAAAGCAGTCCTGAGAGGAAAGTTTATCTCCATAAATGCTTATATCCAAAAGTCAAAAAGATCACAAAGAGACAACCTAATGAATCAACTCAAAGAACTGGAAAAAGATGAACAGACCAACCCCCAAACCCAGCAGAAGAAGGGAAATTATTAAGATCAAATCAGAGCTTAATGAAATTGGCAACAGGGAAACTATACAGAAAAGTAATAAAACAAAAAGTTGGTTCTTTGAAAAAGTAAACAAAATTGACACGCCCCTGGCTAAACTCACAAAAAACAGAAAAGAAAAAACTCTAATAAGCTCCATCAGGAACAAAAAAGGAGAAGTTACAACCGACGCCGAGGAGATTCAAGGTATAATTTATGAATATTACACAAATCTTTATACACACAAACTGGAAAACGTGGAGGAAATGGACAAATTTCTCATTCATTTTCAGCCTTTATTCTTTCCTAATATGCTCATTTCAAGGCTAGCATGTTTACATTTAGCACCACTTTAACCTAATACCACAAGTTTTGAAATGTGGTATTTTTACTATATTTCAGTTCAAGGTAGTTTCAGATTTCCATTACAAATTGTCTTTCACCTATGGGTTATATAGCAATGTATTTCTTAATTTCCAAATATATGGGGATTTCCTGGTTATCATTTTGTAATTGGGTTAAAGCTTAATTGCATTTTGAACAGAGAACACAGTCCATGTGATTTCAATTCTTTGTAATCTGTTGACATTTGCTTTATGGATAGCATTTGGTTAATTTTTACAACTGTTCCATGTATGCTTTAAAAGAATGTGTGTTCTGCAGTTGTTGGGGGCAACACTCTGTCACTGTCCATTGGGTCAAATTTGTTATCATATTGTTCAAGTATTTTATATCCTTTTTATAATATTTACTCACAGATGTATTAAAGCTTCCCACTGAAACTGTGGATTTGTAGTTCTGGAACTTTTGGCTTATAAATTTTTTTTTTTTTTTTTTTTTATTGAGACAGAGTCTTATTCTGTTGCCCGGGCTAGAGTGAGTGCCATGGCGTCAGCCTCGCTCACAGCAACCTAAAACTCCTGGGCTCTAGCAATCCTCCTGCCTCAGCCTCCCGGGTAGCTGGGACTACAGGCATGCACCACCACGCCCGGCTAATTTTTTCTGTATATTTTTAGTTGTTTGGCCAATTTCCTTCTATTTTTAGTAGAGACGGGGTCTCGCTCTTGCTCAGGCTGGTCTCGAACTCCTGAGCTCAAATGATCCGCCTGCCTCGGCCTCCCAGAATGCTAGGATTACAGATGTGAGCCACCGCACCCAGCCTTGGCTTATAAATTTTTAAGGTTGTGCTAATAGGTGCATACAAATTTAAATTTGCTATGTCTTTCTGGCAAACTGAACCTATTATCAATTTGAAATGATCCTCTTTATTTCTAGTATTGCTTTTAACTTTGAAGTCTATTTAGTCCTCAATGGCTACTCTGTTGTTACTGTGTATAGTATTTATATTGTTTATCTTTTCTCACTTTTTTACTTTCCAACTTTATGTAAACTTATGTTTCAGATATGTCTGTTGTAAACAACATATAGTTGAACTTCATTTTTTTATTCAGTCTGACAACCTATGGCTTTAAATCAGAAAAATTAGTATATTTGCATCTGTATCATTGAGGTAGATTGATTACATTAATGGCTATATAATGGCTTCCTTGAATCCATGCCCCTTACAATGTGATTTTACAGCTGTGTAAGGCCTACTTCCAGGCTCCTTAAATGTTGCTCTGTGACTCGCTTTGACCAATACAACATGGGCGAAATGAAGGTAAGTCAGTTCTTAGCATAGGACTCAATCTTCAAAACATTTATGGAGAAGTTTTTATTTTTTATTTTACCCAGAATTTTTAGTTGTTTTTAACACAAGGGATGGTCAATACAACCAAACTCAGCATTTTCAGAAACAGAAGTTCAATATAGACCCGATTTTGTACAGATATAGAGTAAAACTTGAAAGCCACTCTTTTCAAACTACCGGCACAGAGCAAAACTTGAAAACCACTCTTCAACTACTCCATCGCCACTCCTGATATCTACATCCTTCCAGGTGTTCATGCCTTCAGTTCCCTTTCTATGTCTCTATATTTACATGTCTACATATTTATTTTGTTTTTTATAATATTGAGTCATAATATAAATATCATTTTATGCCTTATTTCATTCAATTAAATTATGTTTCTGGATCATTTCATGTCAGCACAGGAGATTTCCTGTTCCTGAAAGATTTCAATCTTTCCCCCCTCCTCCTTTCATAGTCATGTAATGACTGTAATGTAGATTGTATCATATGGATACTACATCCATAATGGAGAAATATCATGATATACTTAGCTTTCCCTATTACTAGGTATTTAGTTACCTTCCAAAGTCGAGCAACTACAAACAATAAAGCATGGCAGCCTTGTACATAAATCATCTGTGGGTACTCTTGTCCAGTGGATTTACTGGTATTCTATAGTTTCTTTGCCTCTGTAAATGGGATACTCTAATACTATTTTCAATAGTTTATTATTGCTATGAGGAACTGTTAATTATTTTTACATCAATATGTTGATCTAGTATCTATCTGGCCTCATTATTATATATTCTGGTTAATTCTAAAAGTTTACAAGTTGAGTTCTTGTATTTTCTGGAGAGTCAATTTTTGCTTTTACTGGTCAACTACTATCTTTTCAATTTCTTTTTTTTCTTTAAGTTGCTGTTATCTTTACAAATTTCTTTTCCTCATTTTCTTTTGCTTCACTTTGGTGTTTTTATAGCTTCCTGAAGTAAAACCTTTATTCACTACTTTCTAATCTTTTTTGTTTTCCAGTAAGTACATTAAAGATACATAACTTCCTCTGAGTACAGTTTTGGCCATGTCCCAGAGGTTCTGACATATAGTATTCTTGCTGTCAAATTCATTTATATATGATTTATTATTTCAGCTTTAATTTCCTCTTTAATTTAAAACAGTTAAAGTATTTTTTAAAATATCCTTTTTAGAAAAGGAATACAGGCTGGGTGTGGTGGCTCATGCCTATAATCCTAGCACTTTAGGAGGCAGAGGCTGGAGGACTGCTTGAGCAACATATGGAGACCTTGCCTCTACAAAAAATTAAAAAAATTGCTGCGCATAGTGGCATGTGCCTGGAGTCCCAGCTACTCAGGAGGCTGAGGCAGGAAGACCACTTGAGCCCAGGAGTTTGAGGTTGCAGTGAGCTATCATAACACCACTGCACTATAGCCTGGGTAACAGAGCAAGACCCTGTCTCAAAAAAACAAAAACAAAAACAAAAAACACTCCCCCAAAACCCACAAAAACCAAACAAACAAAAAGACTGAACAAAAACCAAAAAGACAATTCAAGAGGTTCATATAAACATACAGTAAAAAGTAAGCCTCTACACACTTTGGAACCCTAGCGTCCCCAGTTGAACATCTAGAGGCAATCATTTTTTAAAAATCAAATATGTTGAAACAGCACAAGCATACCTCTGAATATGTCCCATTTCTCACAAATTGCAAGCATACTATACAAATGTTCTATATCTTACTTTTTTTTTAGAGATAGGGTCTTGCTATGAGGCTGGTTTCAAACTCTTGGCCTCAAGTGATCCTCCTGCCTTGGCCTCCCAAAGTTCTGGGATTAACGGGTGTGAGCCAGCCTCTTACATTTTTATTTTGAGACATCTTAGTAACTGTTTCATATAAGAATATCTAATTATTTTTAGAGCTGCAAGTAATTGGTCTTGTTCTACTGATGGACATTTAGCAAGTTTTCATATTTTTGCTAATATAAATACTGGCTGCAATGAAAATCCTTGGACACATATATTTGTGTTCATGTAAAAAAACATCTGTAGAACAAATTCCTTTAAGTAAAATTTCTAAGTCAAAAGGCATGTATGTTTAAAATTTGTTAGATATTGCTAAGTTGGTGTGAAAAATAATTACAGCAACTTTCATTATCACCAAAAGTATATAAGAGCCCTATTTCACCACACTTTATATCATCAAACTTTTAGTCTTTCCCCAAGAAGTTATTTCATTATTTTAAAATCTACATGTCTATAACTTTGATTGAAGTCAAACACCCTCTTTCTCAAGTTTAACACATTGACTGCCACACTGGAAAAAAAATTTTTTCCTTGGGACCATCATGTTTTATTAAGAAAATAGAATGAAAACTTCAAAAACAAAATGATCCTTTCTAATTTAATGTAAAATTTACTTTTTATAATTTTCTGTGCATGAGTTAATATATGCAACTTAAAAAATAGTTCTTGCAGCTCCCAAGGTGAAGAGGTGTAACTTACATATGCTTCATGAAGCCCTGGGCTCAAAACTAGAGTGAGTTAAATACAACTCACATGGCAGTTAATGTGTTAAAGGCACTTGTATTTTGTTTTCTGGAACTTGCTTGCCCTGTTTTTTCTACCCTCCCAATTCCAACTAGACAAGTTTTTGCTATCCTAACTCATTATTTATAATTTTATGATACAATCTACATGAGTATGCTTTTTGGGATACATGGAAATTTTGAGTTTAATATATGTTCAAGTTTTGTAGACATTTCATAGCTTTTTGAATAGAATATGTGTTTTTTTCTGAATTGTGCATAAGGTTCTGGAAATAATATTTTAAATACACTTAATTGATAAAGTGTGTTAACTGTGTTATACAAATCCTCCATATTCTTTCTTATTTTGATTTATTTGATCTGAGTTATGAGATAAGTATATTAATATCTACTATAATAACTGAATTTGCCAATGTATAGCTGTATTTGTTAATATGTTTAGAAGCTGTAATCTTGAGTACACTGTTTCATAACTATTATCTTTTTTGGTAGATTGTAGCTTTTAGTGTCATCAATTCTATTATCTCTAATATTAATAATCTCATATTTGTTGTTGACATTTGTTCATTATATATTTTTATCCCTTTATTTTCAACCTTTAGGAATTTCTTTAGGGATGTTTCTCAAAACGACACATAACTCAATTTTGAACCCCCTCTGAGAGGTACTATCTATTAATAGGGGAATTTAATTCATTAACATTTATTATGATAACCCATATGCTTTTCTTTTTTCTTCTCTTTCTACTTTTTGCTACTTATTTTTTGTTCTTTTAGTAATTTAGAATTATACATCTAATCTTTTTCTAATGGCAATCCTTAAAATTTTAATACATATAGTCAAACATGTATTTTTCCATCAATTTTTGTTGTTAATTAGTACCTATTATCTCTCCTAAACAGGGAAAGAAACTTATTAGCAAACTTTAACTTCCATTCTCTTAGGATTTTCTGAGATTCCTATTTTTGAATTTTTTTTTATATTATGTATTAATACTTATCCAGAAAACTATAATTTTTACTAATTTATTTCCACACCATCATTTCTTGAATTCAATGCCTCCCTAAGTATTTCTTTTTTTCAAAGTAGTTGGTGAGTTCTAGATGGGATTCAGATTCCATGAATCAGATACACTTGGGTAAGATCTGAATTCAGAACTGAGCTAAGGGCAGAAGTAGGAATACCACACGAGACACCCATTTTGTTGGTGTAAAGTACAGCAGGGCAACATGGCCCTGGAGCCAGGTTCTGAGGAGTGGAGTAGGGAATTTCCTGGTTCCCAGTGTAGTTAAAGTGGCATGATCCCAGGGCTCACAGCTAGGACAACAGCCTCCTGTTATCCATGACATAGCAAAAGTGGCAGTTTCCTTGTGGGTTTGTTCTGTAGCAAAGTGCTCCATGACTATGGCAAAGGTAGCAGTTTCCTTGGTGGGTTTGTTCTGTGGTATCATTCTGGGAGTTATATTTGGAGGCTCAGTCTAGAGATTGCTTCTTCAACCCTTCCAAAAATTTCATAGATATCTAATACCTTGCTTACTCTAACCAGAGTGACTTCTATTATCTATAACTGAATTGTGGCTGATATACCATCCTTCAGTATTCTCCCTCTATCCATACTGTAACTTGTTAGTATGTTCTTTCACGTATACCTTCTAAGTATTTTTCAAATTATCCTCTCCTTTATTCCCACTGCCTTGGTTCAGGACCTCATAATCTCTCTCCTAGACTATAGACTCACCACTTGATTGGTCAGTCTTTCAATCTCTCTCTGCTCAAATGGCAGCCTTTCTAGAGCATAAATCCAATCACATGATTGTTGTGCTTAATTACAACATGCAAATTTTCATTTCTGTTTGGCATGGATTGCAAAGCGCTTCAAAATCAGACAACAATCTTTCTAGCTTAATTTCCATCATTTATTCATAATCATCCCATACCTCAATTATACTGAATTATTTATAATTCCTTGTGTTTTTGAAGATCTATTTACTCCATATCTTCTCCCTGAAAAATTCCTACTCATTCCTGAAGAACTAGATAAAATGTTACCTCCTTTGTGAAGCCTTCTTCAATGTTCTTTCAAAATGCAGTTAGTCTCGCCTATGCTTCTATAGCCCTCTATTATAGCACCTGAAATATTGTGCTTTAATTGCTTATGTATATCTTTAACTTATTAGATGATAAGCCGCAGGAGAACAAAGACTTTGTCTTACTTGCTTTTATATCCCCAAGACTTTGAATAGAGCCCATCACAAAATACACATAGGATACATGTTTGTGGAATACGTAAATGGCACAGTTAACAGGTGTACGGAATTGATTTATTTTTCTAGTGCAACAGTAATTCTGTAAAAACTATATAAATTAAAGTTTACCTGGCATCACCCAGAATTGAAATCAGATGGTACTGGGGTAACTCAGAAGATGCTACATGTGCTAGGATTCCAAAGAGCCGTTCAGCCATTATCATATCATTCTGCGTCACCTGAAGAGATACCATGGAGAGGGGTCAAAAATGACACCATCTGTTATCTGGATACAACTAATATGAACCCAAAGAATGTCTAGATTAAACATTATCTTTTAAACCCAGAAAAGTACATTCTCCTGGGCTGTAGAGAGAAGAGTTTTCATTGATATTTCTCTTCCTTGAAGTAAAATGAAGATGTATAAATGTGCCCGATGTTGATGGAAGCTGACTGGGGTGATGAGCTAGTGCTGACTTAGAAGATGTGTTTTCCTGAGAATTATGTTTTAAGTACCTTAGAGTCTTAATGATTTTTTCAGAAATTCTATAGCTTTTTGGATTAGAATTATTTAGAGGGAAAAATTCCTAAGAGTCAATGGGATAGATTCAGTTCAATAAGGTATCAAAGGCAAGCCAAGGTATTGTTCATACCTTGCTCCTATTAATATAAGGACAATTTGTCCCTTTCTGAGAGACGGAACTCTCACAGGATTAGCGAGGATACTCCTGTACATTCTTAATTGATATCAGCCTTTCTCCCCGCAAAGAATAATTTGTCACAAGTATACCCTGTGACGGCTATTCCAAGACAGTACTAAAACCTGAAAGCAGGCCTTGTATTAATATCTAGGCCTATCTTCTTTAATATAAAATAGGGTTGCTTGCATTATAAATATTGTTGGTTTGTCTATTTAATCCAATGATTCCCAACCAGGGGTCATTTTGCCCCTTAAGGAACATTTTGCAATATCTGGAGACATGTTTGGTTATCACAAGCGGTGGAGGGATACTACTGGAATCTAGTGGGCAGAGACCAGGACTACTGCCGAACATCTCACAGTGTACAGGACAGCCCCTTCAACAAAGAATTATCTGGCCCAAAATGTCAATGGAGCCAAGGTTGAGAAACCCTGGTATAGTTAAATTCTGGATCTTCAAAAAATTCATTCTTAACACTAGTTGTAATACACCTTACAGGCATTTTCTGGAAAAAAAACCCCCAATAATTCACAAACATCTTATACATATGAATCAGTGCAGACAGAATTTCTTCCCTTCCCTGGACCTTCATAGTTGACGAGGGTACTGCTCCCTCAAATCCTTCCTTTAGCTGAAAACTAAGTTGTTCGGTCCAATATAGTCACCTAGTGGCCAATGCAGGCCACTACACCGTCTTTTCTACTTGATGCTTGTAATTCAATTTGATTCTACTTCAAGCAGTATCATTCTCTCTTTTACAAAGAGATATAGAAATGTAGTGTAACATTACTCTATATTGTCAAGGATTTTATAAGGAGGTATGTGTTTTAGGTATTTTAGTAAAGTATCAAATATCCATGACAGTGACATTTTCAGAAATTCAAGTCAGAAAAAATTATATTTGTTCTTTCCAATTCTGCTCTACTTTATATAATTATAGTATTCCTTCCTAATTCAAAGTTCTGTAATAATGGGTATCTCCTGGTAATGATTCATACCTGTGTATATACACTATTTAGGGTTAATTGGGATAACAATTTGTCCATTAGTAAGGGAGAATCACCCACCTATAGTCAAAATAACCATTCTATATCCAGTCAAGGCTAACTTTGGAAACCTTTGGGACTAATTATTAGGTCCTACAAGGGACTTAAGATCTCTCCTCTGGGGGACTTAAGATCTCTCCTCTGTGTACCAAAAGGTACACAAAAGTACACAAGACTAAATCACATCTCTTGAGAACTAGCTGGAGAAATTAAAAGTCATCTGAAGAATTCTAGATTTGCCCAACATCTTCAACAGATGGCTGATACTGTGGTCATGGGAACATCATGGTTGATGCAGATTTCCTATGGCTGCTTGTACATCGATCCAGAGACCTGAAAGTATGAAGAATTCTTGGAGTTCTAGGCCAGAGGTACCTACCTGTAGTGTATCAGCTGTAGGGATATAGGTACTATGCCAGCAAAGCTGATTACAGTTCATCTTACAATAAGAAGGTCCTCTGAATTTTAAAGATTTTTTTCCTTTGGAGGATTATTTAAATTCAGTAGAGGTAGAAGCATAGTTTTTCTCTTTTTTGCAAATTAATATTTAAAGAGAACATGGTTTTTGAGTCGCTGGGAGATTACGCTTGTGACAAGCTTAGCAGAATCAATCTAAAAATAACTTTTCACTAATAATTTTCCAGTTCTTGAGCTCCAGGCCAGAGTCATCCAATGTAGTCATGGTACAGGCATCTGTTACCAACTATTAACAAAGCAGCTCCAGCGTTGACTTATGCTTGTTTTCTTTTCTTTTTCCTTTCTCTTCTTTCCCCTTTCTTTCTTATTTCTCCTTATCATCTCTTCTTTTTTTTTAAAGTCGCTCTTCTTTCACTTTATACATTCTGGTCTTTTTTTCATTTTATTCTTTCTTTCCTCTACCATGACCCTTATTAGTTGACACTTGAGTTCTACTTTCCCATCCCCTCTTGTATGCCAGGCAATCTACAAGCACTTTGAAAAATTCAAAGATTGTATTACCTACGGAAGAGTTACTTTTTTCTTTTTTTAAAAAACTATTACCTTACCATTTTACTTCTCTGAATGCTTACAAAAAACAATAAAAGTATTTACTATTCATCATGAGGTTACTATTTTATTTTCACAATTTGTTTAGTGCTTTAGAAGTTTCTGGATAGAATTTTTTTCTTTTTAACGTTTTAAATGTCATAATTTTTTTTTTTTTAAACCCAGTATTTCTCAAAAGTTATATCTTGGATACTTAAATTCCTCACCATTTTTAGTGCCTACTTCCCCTAAAAAAGAACATTTTTATTCTACAGTTCACTTAGTTTTTAGCTTACCTCTATTCCATTTATTTTCTGCATACTAAAATGGCTCAGCCTAAACAGCACATAGTATTTCCAGAGTGTAAAACTGACAACTGGATTTCCTTGAGGATCGATTGTCAACTGGTCAATACGACGGAGTTGTGCTAGTGCATTAAATTGCTGCAGCATTACGAGATTTGTTTCTTTGAATTTAAGGTGCTGTAATAATAAAACACAAAAAAAGATCTGAACACTGAGTTTACCATCCTGAAATATTAACAGTAATGCTTCACTGATCATTCCCTAAGTAAATATGCAAACCTCAGGCTTAGCAAATATATTTTAAATTATATCAAATTAACCTAATGTCCTAAACATATATAACTTTAATTTATCCAACGCACCATTGATGGAATATATCCAATATTGAATTCTGAGTGATTTCTTCTACAAAGCACATCCTCACTCATTAACAAACTAAGATTCTTTAAAGTTATATAAATATCAAATAATTCAGATTCTTTCAGGCATAACAATGATTTTATATGCTTTACACTGACATTTAATTTACTTAAAAAAAAAACACTGGAACTGAAAATTTTAGAACTTTGTAAATACAGGACTCACAATGCTCCTGAGAAGAACTAGTTAGTCATTATTACTTGTAGCTTGCCAAATACTAAGTAAGCTTGTTAAACTGGCTACTGAGAAATCAAATCACTAAAACTAAAATGTTAATGCAAATGTTGTCTCTGTGAATTTGTATGCTCTTTTCTAAACACACTGTCTCCACTTCTACCTATCTTCTTTAAAGAGGATGAAGTGGGGAAAAAAAACACCCCACCGTGAAAGGGTAGGTAAGAGAAATCACTTGTCTAACAGAGAAAAACACAACCATAATCCGTTGTAGAAGTCACAGTTTCTACAAATGCATATTAATTAATTAATATAATGCTACCACAATTGGGAAAGGCAAATTTCTCAACATACTTTTAATGAGCTACTAAAATTATTTTTAGTGCCATTGGAGGACCACTATAAAAATCATATAATAAATATACATGTCCATTAATACCAGGTACAATAACTAAATACATAGGGCTATATGCTGCATACAGCTGAATGCTTTATAAAGTAGAAATATGTAATTTGAATAAATTTATATTAGTCTTTTTTACTCCAAAGAGGATCATTTTTTAGAGATATCATTTCCAACATTAACACAAAATACAAGGCCATTTATCAATACTAATTTAAATGCCAGCTCCAGAAAATCAACACAAAAACTCAGTTTCCCTGCCAGACAGAAACTGTATAAATAAAAGTTAAAACAGGTCTTTGGCCTGAGCACACAAGTCATGACTAAGAATAACTCAAATATACTACTGAAAGGAAATGTTTACCAGAGAATTAGGAAACTTAATCTTCAATTTGGGAAGCACTTGGACGATTTCATCAAATTCTATGAAAGTGAAGGAGACTGTTGTGACCATTCCTGCTGTTTGAGCACTCCAATTCCGATCCAGAGATTCCAGTGCTCCTGAGCCATACAGGGAAAGTGTATCCCCATCCACTTCAACAAGGTGCGAGTCTATAACAGATAAACCTTGTAAAGCACTGGTGAGTCCTGAGTCTAGAGACCTGGAAAACCCAAAGTACAATTTTAGATGAAAGTTTTATCATGCAAAGTAAATAACAGGTTATCACGGCCTATTGGAAAAGCTCTTTATAATTTTATACTCATCATTTTCATTTCATTTTTCATAATTACATCTAGGGCACCAAAGACTAATTTTCAATAGACTATCTGGAAATATTGTATTATTCTAAACACATATTTTAATTAAAAAAGAGGTACATTAAAAACAAAAAAAAGCCCCTCTAAACCCAAATTATTTATATCAATGAAAGATAACCAATATCCTATTTAGTTTTAAAACAATCCAATTAACATATCATGGGTATCTTTTCATGTCAATACAAATAGGTTTTTCCAATCAGTGAAATTTTCTGACTGGAAAAAATACAGTAAAAAAATTTCTATAGTAAGAACCATACACTAGAAAAATATATTTATAAAATAAATCATAAATGCTAAAAATACTTTATCTCTCGGAGATCAGATTAAGGGGTAACTCTTTCTATTTTTGAATACTTCAATGTTTTTTGAAATTTTGCAAGTGTATACTACAGTTATAATTAGTAAAATCCATGAAGATTTCCTCCCCAATTTGAAATAAGAAATAATGAAAAAAGAATCCATTATTTATATTATATACACAGAATCACTGCACACATTCTACTGAATATTGCAATTGTTGTTATTTCCAAAGTAGGAGCCACCTTTTCTATAAAAGGCTACCTGAATGATAGCTAGACAATAAATGAAGTATCTTGATCCAATTCAAATTTTCTTGCTTTGTGAATAGAGACATAACTATTTGTTTTACTCAACCTCAAAACTTAAACAAAGCTTGGCTTTTGTTATATGTGCTTTCATTTTGAAATTTCTGCTTTCAGACAGTATTTATTTGCCCCTCCTAAAATTAGTGTCTTTCTCTTTGTGTTCTTACGGACATTTATATGCTCCTCCAATACATCACTTCTCATACTGTATTATAATAATTACATGTTTACAATTTTGTCTCTAAATCCAGATAGTAAGTTCCTTGAAGCTAAAGATTATATTTTTTCATCTTTGGGGACGCTGACGCATAGTAATAAGCTTTTCACAATGTGTATTGAATGAATTAATTATTAAAGATCTTCAAAAATTTTAAATGCTGATGTTCAGGGATAAGACTGATAAACCACCACCCTGTTGGTTTATCATACTTATTTCAGAGGTACCAGTTAACCCTCTACACATTTGTCTATTCAATAATAGGCTGGGTAATAACATCAGTCTACTCTATGTGAATATGCAACCAAGAAAATATAAAAAGGCTTGATTTCTACCAGATTAGTGCTTAAGACAATGATCATTATATGACAATAATCAAACATTCAATAAGTAGCAATATATGAGCAGTCTTGGATGATAATCCTAGAAAGGTAAAGGCTAATAATAGAACAAAAATAAAATAAGAATGAGTTCCATATACTGTGCTTTGTGTGATACATTGAGCTAGGTAGACCATATAATCATTACTGGAATAGAATGGAGGATAGGAGTTAGCATTTCACTGCTGCTAAAATAAAGAAGGCTTAATGAAGAAGAGTGCATACGCTTATTACACAACTTACCACATTATACTGCAATTACCTGTTGATTGTCTGTCTCTCCTACTAAACACTGTAATCCTTGAGTGCTTGAACTTTGTCACTTACTATAGTAGATCCAATATTTAGCATAGTTCCTAGCACATGCTTTGCTTTATGTATATTTCTTGAAAGAATTACTGAAGTGAGATAATTATGAAGTTTTTAGTATCTATTAAATCTTAAGAAGGCTATTCTAACCATAAGCTGTGGTTTCAGAAAAGGGGAAGAATCAGTGATACAGACATAGAATAAGGGTTAGCGAGGTTTATCCAGGTGAGGCAAAGATATATAATGAAGAAGGAAGGTGAAGGGAAAAATAAAAGTTAGTTTATGTAGGGATACCTGATGGTATCCAGCATGATACCCAGCAAAATCAATTTAGTTTTAATGTAAAAATGACAAGAAATCAGAGTTTAGGTATCAAAAACATGAGTAAATCCTTTGGGAAGTGATGTTGTTCCACATCATATATTTGGAAATGTGTTGCTTTTCTTTTTCCATATGATTAAAAATTTAATATAAATTCCAAAATAAAAAGTCTACCATTAGAAAGGCATTATTTATTTTATGTAAAATCTTGTCAAGCAAACTGTTGGGAAAATAAGTGAAATGAAAAGCCTATATTCAGCAAAACAGTAAGATGGTTATAAAACAAAGCAGAAGTCATCTCCAACTTATATTCATCTCACATGGACATTTGGTAAAAACAAATGGAAAGTCTGCTGGGCTGTAGACAGGCTAATCTTTTTTTTTTTTTTTTTTATTTCAGGGTATTATGAGGGTACAAACATTAAGGTTACACTTTATGTCTTTGCCTCACCCAAGCAAGGGTTAGGGGCATGCCCTTCCCCCCTACAATGCTCCCAGTGTCCTTTAGTTGTGGGTTTACCCCTCCATCCCCCTAATCCCTACAGAGTATGTCTGCCATGTGAGCACCCTAGTGTTCATCAGTTAGTACCAATTCGATGGCGAATACAAGTGGAAGGCTCATCTTTTTCACTGAGAAATGTAGTACCTGTTAAATAGGTCATATAATACCTAACTCATTTCAGTTATTTTCTGAATGAGGCTTTTGAGCTTAGCTTCAAACTCTGGCCAATGTTTATAAATTTGCTGCTCTGGGAAAGTGTGTTCTGATTTCCATAAAAAATGACTTAGAAAGCTTGCTAAACATTGTTTATGTGTTGGAGATTATCCTTCCAGTTATCTTTGTATGCTTAGTAGATATGTCCACATCTTTTTAGTTATAAATACATACATATGAATTTGTTCATTCATTCACAATTCATTCTTTCATTCAGCAAACAATTGCTAAGAGCCCACTATCTACAAGGCACTGTGCTAAGAATTCTGGCACAGGCCACTAAATCATCTGTGCTGATAAGAACAACCAGTATTAAGACCATATGTAAGATTTTGGAAATATCAAAATTATTGATCATCTTTACTAGACTATGGTTTCAGAAATATAACTGCTCTAATTCTACTTTGCAATCAACCTAATAAACACATAGGACATAATTTTTAAACTGAAATTACATCAACATCCCATTAAACAAATAGTTTTTTTTTTTTTTTTTGTGGAGAGCTTGTTATGTGTAAGGTATTGTGTTAGGGATATAAAAACAAATCAAGACATATTTGCCCTCAAAGAGCTCCCAATTTGGGGGCGGGGGGAGGGTGGAGAGGAAGACAAATATATACTCCAAATGTCATACAATGTGCTTATTGTTATATAATGAGTATTTAAACCATATGCTCTGGGAACACAGAGAAAGAAATGACTAATTCTTGTAGAGGGGAAAAGCCAAGTTTCAAAAGGAGGCAGCATTTGAACTAATCCTTGAGAGATGAATAGCAGAATTTCATCAGGAATAGAAGGGGAAAAAACAGAATGAAGAAAGGCATAGAAGCCGGAATATGTGTAACATACTCAAGCAAGAACAACTTCAATATGGCTGGAACACCGAAACATACAGGGGAGTAAGAGCTGGTGATGAGGCTAAAAAGTCAGATTTTATCCTGTAGGGCTGAGAAGTTTTTAAATATCACTTAACTCCAGTGAGAATGACTTTTACCAAAAAGTCCCAAAACGATATTGGCGAGGATGTGGAGAGATAGGAACATTCATACACTGCTGGTGGGGCTGCAAACTAGTACAACCTCTGTGGAAAGCAATATGGAGACACCTCAAAGAGATACAAGTAGAAATACCATTTGATCCAGCAATCCCATTACTGGGCATCTACCCAAAGGAAAAAAAGACATTCTATAAAAAAGATATCTGCACTAGAATGTTTATAGCAGCAATTCTCAATTGCAAAGATGTGGAAACAACCCAAGTGTCCATCAATACATGAGTGGATTAATAAATGTGGTATATGTATACCATGGAGTACTACTCAACTACAGAAAACAATGGTGATACAACACCTCTTGTATTGTCCTGGATAGAATTGGAGCCCATTCTACTAAGTGAAGTATCACAAGAATGGGGAAAAAAGCACCACATGTACTCACCATCAAATTGGTATTAATTGATCAACACTTATGTGCATATATGGTAGTAACATTCATAGTGTGTCGGGCAGGTGGAAGGGGGGTGAGGGAATACGTATATTAACACCAAATGGGTGCAATATGCACCATCTGAGGGATGGACATGCTTGAAGCTCTGACTCAGGCGGGGCAAAGGCAATATATGTAACCTAAACATTTGTACCCCTGTAATATGCTGAAATTAAAAAAAAGCAATAAGACCATATTCAATGCAAGTTTTTAAGTGCCTCCAAAGTGCCATGCATGGATCTAGGTACTGGTGCTGGGAATACGAAGATGAATACGATATGCTCTCTGCTCTCAGGGACCCACTTTGGACACATAAGTTGATCAACTTTGTGAAGAAGTAGTAGGGAAAGGTTGGATGCAGGGGGCTGGCAAGAAGACCAGTGTAACAGCATCAACGAGTCCACATGAGGGCATAACAAAAAAACAGTACGGTGTAGTGGAAATGGTATTGGAAAGAAAATCAAATAGATCTTAGTTCAAATTCCAGATATGCCATTGATAAACACATAACTTTTGGAGAAAGTTATTTAATTTCTTTGAGTTTCAGTTTCCTTGTACGTAAAATGATGATCATAATACGCATCTTTTCAGAGGTGCTAGGAAGATTAGAAATAATATTCTAAACCGTGCCTCATACTTAGCTCAATACATTTTCAAGATCATTATTAATGAAAGAGAACATAGATTTACCAGATATTTAAGAGAAAAGGAGAACTTAGTGGTTGATTAACTTTGGAGAATGAAGGAGAGAGAAGAATTAAGTACGACTGAAATTTCTAGAGTGGGTAACTGGTCATCTGGTCCAGTTTCCTACCTAGCCTAAATTTACACTCTAAGAAAGCTGGTATTATTCTCCAGAGGATCCATGTTTTAAAATTTGTTTTCCCATGAATTCCAACACATTTCCAAATATATTCTCTAAATCAAACATTAATTATATAACAGCAGGCAGTATGACATCAAATAGGAATTCTCTTCAAGATCTTTAGTGGTTAATTTCAAGTCTAAATGTTCACCTATTCGACTTTATCTTTATATAATAACAAATCAGAAAAATATTCTATGCCTTTTCACTTAATAGAAGACATTAAGAAAAGACAGGATGATTAACTTAATGCAATAAAGTAATGAGTCCCTAAAAGCCAGGCTAAATGTAGAATATACTCATAAATGTCTAGATGGAAAAAAAGACAATATTTTGGAGGATTATGTATTTTTTTTTTTTACCTTTAGGCTTTTTATAACAGGCTAGAACACAAAGACTTAAAATATTTCGGAAGATTCTTTTCCCAGTGAACAAGTGGTGCTGATTCTTATAATAACTTATTTTATGAATTTCTATTATAACATTCGTAGGTGTAGAAATTCATTTTATGCATTATATTTTATTATAGTAGTGCTGGCTAAAATACCACAATGTTCATAGACAGGAAATGACCAAAAATAAACCAGGTTCACTGCATGTATCCAATGTAAGCAAAGAAAACATTACACCAAGTACTTTCCCATTTCTGCCAGGGAAAAGAAACCTGCTACATGCCATTTTACTGTAGAGCTATCCCAAGTACAGTGAACAGAGAAATCATAAATGGATCATTAATCATTATAGACTTTCTTCCCTTTTTGTGCCCACAATTTTTTCATAGACACTTATTTCCCAAAAGCCAAAAGTCACAGACACTGTAACACAAGAATTAGCCCCTTTTTGGCAATATGAAATACTAAAGACTATAATGATTATTTAAAATAGAAAACCTTATGTGGTATCAAAGAACAAATCAAAACACTGAGGGAAATACCTTGTGGGCCTCTGAAGAGCTTTCTACCTTCAGAAAGATGAGGCTTAATCATTCCCAGAAAAAGAAATTTAATTATATTTTTAAAGACAGAGAATATGGTGATGCAACCTTTAATGTTTAAAACTCTTCACTTTGTACTTTAGGATAAAATAGCAGATAGACTGAACACATATATTTAAAACTGCTCCCTCCAAGACCCCAGTGAAGAATGGTAAAGTAACTGAAAAGGTATAAACCCACAACAACAACAAGCACAATAAGGAAGGACTACCAACAACAGGAGATTTCAGCAATTTCTAGAAGCTGTAAAGTAAAGTGTTAAGTGATGAAGAGGGTAAAAAAGAGCTGTCTCCTCAAATATGCACTGGGGATAAGAAAAAGATGGCAGCCAAAGTGCTCACTAGAACTCTGGAAAGGAAAGAATAGTAGGTATGATGAAGGATAGGAGTGAAAAGTGAGACTGAACACTGGGGCATTAACTGAAGATTTGCAAAAGAACTCTCCCACCTACTTCTCCCACTGCCAACAAAACGTTCAGGCAGAGTAGCATTGCATATCAATGAGAAAAGCGAAGAATGCTCAATAAATAGCACTAGAGTCACTGGTAGTTCCTGTGGGAGAAAAATATACCCAACATATCAGACGTTTACCTCAAACATAAACATCAATTCAAGACATAATAAAGACTTAAATATGAAAGACCAAATTTTAAGCCTTTAGGAAGACAAAATAAAGAATATTTTTAAAATCTCAATGTAGTAAAGGATTTTTTTTTTTGTACTTAAACAGAATCTAAATGGGTAAGCCATAAAGGACAAGGTGTACATTTTGTTGTCTTCAGCATATAAATGATATTTAAAGTCAAAGGCATGCATGAGATTGGTTAGAGGGAAATCAGAGAGTGAGAAGAGAGCTTAGGACCAAAATCTGAGGAGCTCTACCATCTAGAGGTTGAGAGAATAGAAATACTTGAGGATATGAGAAAGACACATAAGACAAGAGAGAATCAAAGGCTGCTAATAATCTAAAATAACAGACAGTAAAGAATGGTCCAATAGCAAATAATCAATCTAAATTAGATCAGGGAAAAAGTAGGCTTCAAGAAAAGTGGATTCTAGAAATTAGAAGTGTAGTAAAGGCAGCAAATTTCTTTGTTCAATTAAAAAAAGGCAATCAGAAACTCTAGAGGCAAACTATGTAAGAAAGGCATAGCCCAAATATGAAGCAAACTAAAATGTGGCATGGATTTGGATAACCTTTGAAGTAATGAAGAGAGGGCCATTTGAACTTGATGCTAGGCTATTCTCCTTGAGTGATTTAGGAAGCAGAAAAGGAGATATAATCAGAGTATAATACCTAAAATAGTTACATCATAGAAACTTAAATACTTGTTTATCAGTTTTCAAATTTTAAATGCCAATTGACAAAGTTTTATGATTACAGTGTTAATCTCGACGTATAAAAGTTTATCTCACCTCAAAGAATATAGCAAAATTGGAATCCCAAAGAAGAAGCAAAAATGGCAGAATAGGGAACTCCAAAACTCCATCCCTCCATAAAAGCAACAAACATGCTAGCAAAAAAAGTCAGCTCAACTTTTTCAGAACTCTGGAATCTAATAAAAAATTACAATAGCCAGGAGAACATTTAATGGAGAAAAAACTCCTGAATTTCAAAAAGACAGTTCTATGGCATTTTAACTTATCCTATTACTATTCCCCACTCCCCAGCTTGGTGGTAGTCTTGAGGATGATCGGCCCACATTCCTGATGTAAGTTGCCGGTGACAGAGGAAGCAATATAGACCATATTCTCAAAAAATTATGGCTATATGTTTTGATATATCTTATGGCTCTTTGAAGAGTCAGCTGAAGGGCTTGCCTTTGTGCTTCTCCAGAGCTGAGGTGGCTTCTGAGTGGCATTTGTGAAAAGCATTTGAAGGCAAAAATGTATTAGCTGCTGCCACATGGGGTAAAAGATAACAGGTAGAGCAAGCAATAGACAGACCAAAAAGCCTGAGAAAGAAGAGACTAGGGAAGGAGATACCTGGAAGAATAAGGCTTTGAGAAGCCCCTGTGTATTCCAGGGAATCTAGAAGAGCACATGCATATCCAGGGCTGCACATATGCATGGAAAAGACCTGAGAAGACCCTAAGCAATCACCTCTGGCTGATCTTCAGGAAGTAAAGGCTAAGGCAGAGTTGTAAACTGCCTAGGTAAGCACTGAAAGAGTGCCCCGACATAGAACCAATCTGCAAAGACTGAGAGAGGTTTATTTTTTCTCTTTTCTCAGGCATTTAAGACAATCTCTGTCAAATTACTACCTGACCACTAAACTAATCAAATGGAGACATCAGTGGCTACAATATGACAAAGAACATAGTCTTCACAAAAATAGTTCAGAAAAGTCACTAAACAAACAGAACAACCGAAATAAGCAGCAACGACAAACCCTAGGGTGGAGGGATGATCTGATTTCCAAAGTTACCAAATTACAGTATTCAAAATATCCAGTTTAAAAAAAAGTATGAGGCATGCAAAGAAACTAGAAAGTATAGCCTACTCATAGGAAAAAAAGAAATGAATAGAAACTGATCATGAAGAAGCCCATACATTAGACTTACTAGACTTTAAGTCAACTGTTTTAAATATGCTAAAAGAGCTAAATAAACAAAAAAAAAAAAACCAAACCAGAACAATGTCTTACCAAATAGAGAATGTCAATAAAGAGATGGAAATTAAAAAGGAACTAAATAGAAATTCTGTAGTTGAAAAGTATAATAACTGAAATGAAATGTTCTACAGAGGATTTTGACAGCAGATTTGAGAAGGCAGAAGAAAGAATCAGTGATCTTAAAGACAGGTCAATTGAAATTATATACTCTGAGGAGCAGGGGAAAAAAAGAATGAAAATAAACAAGCAGAACCTAAGAAAACTGTGGGACACCATAAAGCATACCAACATAAATGTAATGAGAGGTTCAGAAGGACAGACATGAAGATAAAAAAGAAGAAAGAATATTTTTAAAAACAGAAAATTTGAAGAACTACATGCCATAAACTTCCCAAATTTGATGAAAAACATTAATCAACACATCCAAGAACCTCAATGAACTTCAACTAGGATAAACTCAAAGAGATCCACACTAAGACACATTATAATTAAACTGTTGAAAGACAAAGATACAGAGATAATCTTAAAAGCAGTGAGAAAGAAATGACTCATCACATACAAGGGATCCTCAATAAGAAAAACAGCTGATTTCTCCTCAGAAACCATGGAGACCAGAAGGTAGTGGATGATATATTTAAAGTGCTGAAAAGAAAAAAAAACAAAACCTGTCGATCCAGAATTCTGTATCTGGCAAAACTGTACTTCAAAAATAAGAGAGAAATTAAGACATTCCCTGATAAACAAAAGCTGAGGAATCCATTGCTAGTACATCTGCCCTATAAGAAATGCTACAGGGAATCCCTTACGTTGAAATTAAAGAACACTAGATGGTAACTTGAAGCCATATGAAGAAATACAGAACATCAGAAAAGATAATTATATAGGTATATAATAAAAGCCAATATTACTATATTTTTGATTGGTAATTCCTGTCTTTTTTATATGATTTAAAAGACAAATACATAAAATAATAATTATAAAATCTATGATAATGCATACACAATGTTTAAAGATGTTATTTTGAGAGACAAATACAGGGAGAACTATGAACCATAAGAAAAGAAATTGTATAAGATGGTAACAGATGGAAAAATCTACCTTGCTCATGGATTGGTGGAATCAACGTCATTAAAATGTCCATACTACCTAAAGTGATCTACAGAATTAACACAATCCCTATCAAAGTACCATCATCACTCTTTACAGATCTAGAAAAGATAATTCTACACTTTGTATGGAACCAGAGAAGACCTTGTATGGCCAAAGCAATCTTAAGTAAAAAGAACAAACTGGGAAATATCAATCTACCAGATTTCAAGCTGTAGTACAAGGCTATAGTAACTAAAACAGTATGGTACTGGCACAAGAACAGAGCTATAGACCTTTGGAACAGGACTGAGAATCCAGAGATGAAACCATCCACGTATGGTAATTTAATCTTTGACAAAGCAGACAAAAATAAACACTGGGGAAAAGAATCTCTTTTCAATAAATGGTGCTGGGAAAACTGGATAGCTACATGTAGAAGATTGAAACTGGATCCCCACCTCTCACCTCTTATAAAAATCAGTTCAAGATGGATAACAGACTTAAACCTAAGGCATGAAACCTTAAGAAGCCTAGAAGAAGATGTAGGGAAGACCCTTTAAGACATTGGCCTAGGCAAAAAATTTTTGAACAAGACCCCAAAGCAATCTCGGCAGCAACAAAAATAAATAAATGGGACCTGATCAATTAAAAAGCTTTTGCACAGCCAAGGAAACTATCATTAGAGCGAATAGACAGCCTACAGAATGGGAGAAAGTATTTGCTCTCTACACATGCGATAAAGGGCTGATAAACAAGAATCTATCTAGAACTTAAAAAAATCAACAGGAAAAAATCAAACAACCCCATTAATAAATGGGCAAAGGACATGAATAGCAACTTTTCAAAAGAAGACAGAATAATGGCCAGCAAACATATAAAAAATGCTCAACATCTCTAATCATTAGAGAAATGCAAATCAAAACCACAAATGAGATATCACCTAACCCCAGTGAGACTGGCCTCTATCAAAAAATCCCAAAACAATAAATGCTGGTGATGATGTGGAGAGACAGCAACACTCTTACACTGCTGGTGGGACTGCAAATTAGTGCAACCTCTGTGGAAAAGAATTTGGAGATACCTCAAAGAGCTAAAAATAGAAATACCATTCGATCCAGCAATAGCACTATTAGGCATCTACCCAAAAAAGTAAAAGACATTCTATAATAAAGACATCTGCACCCGAATGTTTATGGCAGCACAGTTCGTTATTGCAAGGATGTGGAAACAACCCAAGTACCCATTGATTCATGAGTGGATTATTAAAATTTGGTACATGTATACAATGGCATATTACTCAATTACAAGAAACGACAGTGATCTAGGACTTCTTATATTTTCCTGGATAGAGCTTGAGCCCATCTTCCAAAGTGAGTTATCACAAGAACAGAAGAATAGGCTGCACATGTACTCGCCATCAAATTGGCACTAACTGATCAACATTATGGTGCTCAAACGGTAGTAATATTCTCCAGGTATTAGAGGGTTGGGAGTGGGTAAACTCACATCTAATGGATGCAGTGAGTGTTGTAGGGGGGAAAAGGCACACCCCAAATCACGGTTTGGGTGGGGCAAAGTCATAACATGGAACCAAAATGTTTGTACACCCATAATATCCTGAAATAAATAAAAAAAAAATAAAAAAAAAATAAAGATGTAATTTGTGACAATAACAACATAAGGGGGGGTGAAGCTATATAGAAACGAAGTTTATATATAATATTATAACTAAGTTGGTATTAATTCAAACTAGATTATTATAAATTAAGATGTTAATTTTAGTCCTCAGGGTAACAAGAAAATAGCTAAAAAGTATATAGTAAAAGGAATGAGAAGGGAATCAAAAATGGTACAGTAAAAGAAAATCAATTAAATAGAAAAGAAGAAAATAATGGAGGAATTGAGGAACAAAAAAAGATATACAACAGATAGAAAACAAATAACAAAATGGCAGAAATAAGTCCCTCCTTATCAGGACTTTATAAACTCTCCAATTAAAAGGTAAAGATTAGTAGAATGGATGTTTTTTTTTAAAAAAAGATCCAAGTACATGCTGTCTACCAGATTAAAAGACACAAATAGGTTAAAATTGAAAGTATAAACACAAATATTCCATGCAAACCTCACCAAAAGAGAGCTGGAGTGGCTATTAACATCATACAAAATAGAACCTATGTCAAAAATTTTTCCAAGAAACATGGAAGGATATTTTATATTGAAAATTGGGTGAATCCATAAGGAAGGTATAATAATTATGAACGTATATGCAACTAACCCCTAAAATATAGGAAGCAAAAACTGAAAGAATTTAAGGGAGAAATAGTTCTACATGAATAGCTGGAGACTCCAATACCCTACTTTCAATAATGGATAGAACAACCAGACAGAAGATCAACCATAAAGAAAGGACTTGAACACACTATAAACCAACCAGACCTAACAGCTACATACAGAACACTCCACCCAGCAACAGCAGAATATACATTCTTCTCAAGTGCACATGGAACCTTTTAAGCCACAAAACAAGTCTTAATAAATTTAAAAAGATTAAATTCATACAAAATATCTTCTCTGACTATAACGGAATAAAACTAGAAATCAGTAACACAAGGAAATCTGGAAAATTAATGCATATATGGAAATTCGACACCACACTCTGAAACAACCAATGGGTCAAAGAAGAAATCACAAGGGAAATCAGAAAAGTACAGTTGATATAATTTGCAATGTATAAAGTGGGAGAAATAAAAAGGACAGACGTATCTTGAACAGTGCACACTTGAGAGCTACCATCTATAGCAGATGGAACAAGAAATAGAGATTTAATTATACATTATAAAAGTTACCTACAGAGAACTACAGATATATAGTTTTGGGAGGAAAGGAAGTGAGTGAGCTGAATCTTCATCTATTATAGCAAGAAGTATATCTAAATCTTACCAAAAAAAAAAAAAATCACATGATGTACATTTAAATATTTGGTAGGAAAGGAGTCAGTAAAACATACTTAAAAAAAAGAGTAGTCACATAAGTATAAGAAAATAAGGTGAATGAAGAGTGTCACCTATGTCAAATGCTGTGGGAAGGTAGAGTAAAATAAGGACTTACAATTCAAAAAACCAATCTGGATCTGTTAAAAGCCCTTGGTTTAGACAAACACAAGGGATAATAAGCTCTTATAGAAATATTTCTAACTTTCAGATGCAAGATATTTTATAGGCATCACATATTCACAAACAAAATTAAAGAAAAATCTGCAATCATTAAAAGTTATAAGTAACTGATTTTGCATTATAATCTCTACCATTATCCACTGTCTGTCCCTGAAAAGTTTTATTTTTCCACTTTCATATATAAATACCTTCTGTGGCTCCTCGATTTACTAGTTTTCAGGTCATTAAAAAGGGGTCAGAGCAAGAGAACGCCATAGTGTTTCCATGGCACTTTAAACTTACATTTGTAGAAAGTAAATCTTCTGCCAGAAATTGTGGATCTCTTTCCTAATGATTCATCATTACTCTTAACAATCTCTCCATTGAACCCACACATCACTTTTCCCATCTCTTCCAAACTCTTCTTCTGTGCTCCTTGTTAAAAAGCCTCTGACTTTGTGAAACTCCTAATAAAAATTCTGAAACTCTTGGCAGTAAGAATAAGGCACAACAATTTTCACTAACAGATACTTCCTCTTTTTCTTGGAACTGATTGCTTGTTTTTGAGATCATGAAAGTGAAGACTCTATAATTTTAAATTATTTTAGAAGGTCATGAAATTTTTGGCCATATGCCACTTTAAAAGTTCAAAATGTCAGGAAAGTCACATTAATAGCCTGGAATCTGCCTATCAGAGATAGTTTTGCCACATAAAAGAGTCATTTAATAAAAAAGATACTCCTGCATTCGCTGCAGCTGCCAAAACTAGTAAAACCTGAATAGTGAACAGTCCTGTAACAAGAGCACGCGATGTAAGACAGAGACTGGAAGGAGAAAAGGCTGGTCAATTGTTGAATATTTTGGCCCCTGGTTCCACACCTAGTTCCACCATCAGTAACTTCAATGTCTACAATAATGGTTTCAACTGATCTTCTCTCCTCTGGTAATCTTCGCTTTTACTCTTCTCCACCAACCCATTCCCACAGCCACAACAATGGCCTCCATGTTGCTCTTAATGTCATTACTCAGATATGTTCTACCTCTAAAATCTTGAACCTCAAAAACTCACTCTGACCATAAATTCCCACTATTCTGGCTCATTATTAACCCTCTTACTTTATATACTCATCTTCACCATTACTTAGACTTCCAGTCCCAGAAATATAAAATTTTCTCCCAATCTGTTGGCAACCTTTGCTTTTTAATTTCTTAAAAATCTAGCCTAGACTATCTGACCCATCATTTCTATGTTTTGTTTGTCATCACACTTGAAATTTTTTATTCCTTCTCTTTGATCCCTTACCTTCTTGTTCTTAATCAGACATTCAGCTTCTCTACTGTTATACTTAGCTACTCTGTACTCCTGGAATAAACTCACTCAACAATTCTGGCTATGCTTGCTACAATTTCATTGGTCTCTAACCTCATTTAGTTCCTCAGAATTTTCCTGCAGTCTTTCAACATTTTCCCAGTTAGCTCCCTCTGGATAGCAAACAAGGTCTGAAAAAATGGAGAGACATACTGTATTTCTTAAAGTGATGTTATTGACATAACAATGTCAATTCTTCTGAAATTAATAAGTAAACTTAAATGTGATTTGAATAAGATCCTCGATATTTCTTTTCTATTTAAACGACTTTAAAGTTCATATGGAAGAATATGTGTGTGAGAATTGAAATTTGGAAAGAAGAGTGAAAGCATATTTCCCCCACTAGTTATTAAAACTTACTACAAAACTACTATTATCAAAAGAGTCTGGTATTGGCATAAAAACAGATAAATAGATTAGTAGAATGGAATGGATAGTCCAAAAATACGTCCCCATAGTTTTGGGAATTTAACATAAGATAAAGATGGCATTCTTATTAAAAAAGAAAGAATAGTTTAAGAAAAGCTATTAGCAAATTGACTAGTCAATTGAAATAAAATCAAGGTAGACCCTTACCTAATACTATATATAAGACATACATATTAAAGTACTAACTTCTAAAACCTTATTAATATTTTTAAATGAAATTTTCAAGATTACTTGGATAAACTCAGACCTGGGAAATCTTTTTAAGAAAAACAGAAAAAAAATATTTTTTTAAAAAAGAGGAATCAGAAATAGGGCTAATGTGTATTATTTCATAAATCTAAAGCCCAATCCTATAAAGTTTTAACATTATAAAGTATTATAGTTCTAACCAAGTAAAATTATATTTTGACATTTAAATAATATTAAATATAGCTCTAGGGCTATATGAGAATGGTATATTAGTTATATAAATTATCATTTTATTAGAATTTTTATTCTTGTTCCCTTATTTTCCTAGCTAACAGAACTGAGAAGTTCTACGTGTAGATTCCCAAGGCAGCTGAAAGAAATACATTGATATAAGTTAATCCTATAACTAAAATTTAAAAAGTATGTTTTTCTAAATGTATATCGGACTCTTAAGTCCAGAAAATTTCTAAAACATTGTTCTAATGGTTCTGAAATTATTTCCTTCATTACATTATTTATATATGAAAGGCTAAAAGTATTCTAGCTAAAAACTTGAAATAAAAGCTATATTATATTTAGTTTACAATGTTTCAGAGTTTGGTTAAGGTAATAAGACAAATGTGTTTCATCAAATTAAACAAAATTGAATTGTATTCTACTTCTGAGTTTTAGGCTTTATTTTTAAATACAGACAGCCTTCTGTTTCAGTGGGTTCTGCATCCATGAATTCAGCCAAATGAATCAAAAATATTCAGAAAATAAAAATTCCCCAAAGTTCCAAAAAACAAAACCTGAATTTGTTGCATGCTGAGTGCTACACTGAATCCATGTGAATGAAGTGATACATAGCATTGTACTAGGCATTAGAACTAATGCAGAGATAATTTAAAGTACACAGCAGGATGCAGGCAGGTTATATGCAAATATTATACTATTTTATTATGTAAGGAAATTGAGCACTCACAGATTTTGGTATCTGTGGGGGTCCTGAAACTAATCCCCCATGGATACTGAGGGATGACTGTATGTGTATATATAGTTATATATTTAAAGTATATATACACTATAAAGATATATATACTTTTTGTCCCTCTCATTTACTTGATTCCAATATGCTTTCCTGAGAGGAAGAGAAATATATGGAGTCTAGATAGTGTGTTCAGAATTGCTCATAAACCCAGGGATATGTATCATGTGATACATGTGTCTGAGAAGAAAAAAGGTTGTGAGCTGCTGGAATGACAGATAATACAGACCACAACTGGAGTAATTATTTAGATTTTATGCCACATTGCTTACTGCCACTAGTTAATGACTAAGGATTTGTGCTGGCTGCTGGGGACACAACAGTGGTCAAGACAATCAACCAAAATTCCTTTCCTCATGAAGCTTACACTCTAGTGGGGAAGACATAACTGATTACCAACTAGTTATTTATTTATAGTTATGGTAAGTACTAAGAAGGAGAAATGCAGGGTACTGAGAGACAAAAGGGATATCTAATCTACCTCTAGAGTTAGGGAAGGCTTTTGGGGAGACATGAGGTTCAAACTTAAGACCTCTAGGGATGAACTGGAGTTAGCTAGGGCAGGATCAGAAAGACATAGGGCAGAGAAGTGGTATCACAACAGAAAAACACTATTCTTGTAAGAAATGTTCTGAAGTAGTAAGTAACTGGTCTTAAATAAAGTCAATGATGCTGCAGTCCCAGAAGAAGGTGGCTGACGCTGCAGGAGAAAACAGATGAGGAGGGCGGAGGGCCTCATAGACTATATTAAGTAATCTAGACTTTTTCTTATGAAAAGGAGGAAGCCACTGAAGGGTATTTTAATTAGGAGAAGGTTATAGTCAGATTCATATTTTCAATTTTTCATCTTAATTTAAACTTCTAATTTCAGTAAATTTTATTAAGAAAACTACTCTACTAATATAATTATACATGAAATGGTTTCCCATTCCCACTCCATATTCAATTCTCTAAAGATGCTAGTATCTTAAAAGATGCCATTGCATACCCTGTTTCCTCTGGAGACGCAGAGATGGTGCTTTCATCAATCTGACAGGGGTCCTGAGAAGGAGAGTCAGAATCCTTTCTGTCTTGAGTTGTGGCAATATTGGCTACTCGTTGCTGCAAGTCCCACTTTCGAGCTACGTTGTTAATTGTTAACCTTTTCTTCTCCTATGAAAAAGTTAATTGCGACAAGAATTATATAATGCAACTTTTGTAGCAGAAGTGACATCTAAGGAGCATACTGTTGATACCTTCTTATCCTTCTTATAATACTTTTGAAAGGAACCTATTCTTTATAAGTAGCTACCCTATATATATTCTAAAACGAGGTTCAAAAGGCCTGTATTTACCCAGTGCATTCAAACATCTCAATAATGTTCTATCACCTTAAATGTAAAAAATTATATACAGCAATAATTTGTCCTTAGAAACTTAATTTATTAAAAATAAATATATAACCTACTGGAGAGTGAAAATTCACTATCTGAAATTTTAATTTGACGGAAATTTTTATATAGTTAATGTTATCTGAAGTTTTAATTTGGCAGAAATCTATATGCCTCTGTGCTTAAACATAGCAAGAAAAAACTAATAATATTTAAGTTTTCCTACCCCAATAATTAGGACTAATATGGTAGAATAATCTAATATGGAGGGTTTGATCAGTGTTGATCAGTGTTCCAAGTTTCATACCATAAATTGTAATGTCTGAAAATCAAAAACTATTATCTACACTATTAAAATAAATTGTGCTAGGTTGAAATGTCTCTAGATAACTAATACAATTTTAGATAAATAGGAAAGAAATTAATTCATTATAAACAATGGATGCCTTAAAGCAGTGGTTCTCAAACTTTAGGGTACCTCAAATCGCCTGGAGGGCTTGTTGAAACAGATGGTTGTTTCAGTGTTTTTGGAGTAGGGCTCTAGAGTTTGCATTTCTAACAAGCTCCCAGGTATTGCTAATGTTATTAGTTCATGGACCTCATGCTGAGAACCACTGACTTAGGGCATTAGAGCTCAATTCTCTCAGACAAACCCTATTGAGAAAAGCAGATCTCAAATACTGAAAGAAACTGTGCTAGACTGAAATGTTTCTATCAAATTTATATATATTAATTAGGAAAGTAATCCTTATTCTGATAAAGTTTCCATTATCAAAGTTAACATTTTTAAGTGGCATATCAATTAGATCAGAATGCTGAAAATAAGACACTTTCCCTTTCCTCTTTGCTGAAAGTACAATTCTCCATTTGACAAATCAGCTGTGTGTGATACTGACCCCTCTTTACCTGCTGGCCCTGGAGCTGGTGAAGGCTGTTAGGAAGAGTCTCTGTCCTCAGTGCATATATACAAGTAGAATAATTCTTTTTAGTTGCACCTTTTGCCTATATTTGGTTATCTAAGATTTTAGCATGTATGCATGGCATTAGGAATGAAGAGTGATGTGTTTGATTAATTAAAAGTAAACTTTTTAAAGTTCTATTTCTGCATTTAAAAATGTTTTTTGGGGCACTGTGGTGTACACCTATAGACTCAGCTACTCGGGAGGCTAAGGCAGGGAGATCTCTGGAGCCCAGGAATTTGAGGCTGTAGTGTCCTTTGATTGTGCCTGTGAATAGCCACTGCACTCCAGCCTGGGAAACATAGTGAGATATTATCTTAAAATGTTTTTGGCCTGGGTTCTTTTTTACTATTGTTTGATATTTCAAATTTTTCTGTGTAATCAAGTGGGTTACACTGAAAGTCTTTGAGACTTTTTGACATTTTATTTATGTCACCCTTATCTAAAGCAAGTAGAAACCTGCCATTCTACTGCAAAAACATTTTTTTCCCTAATCTGTAATAAAAAAGCATCTTACCTTAAGGAATTCTATTTCAGTTATTCGCTGATGACTGTGCCAACCCAATTCTTAATCTAAGCAATGCTGTTATTTTTACTCAGTACCAAGGCCACTTTGAAAGAGGTGAGGGCACTGAGTTAATGGAGACGGCTTTCATATTGGCTCCAAGCATTTGGCTTTCTGGCTGACAGGGGCTGGCAGGAAGAAATATTCTTAATGAGGTAGACATAGCAGTGCTTAGGGGAAAAAGGCATAAAATATCTTTATACCACTGAGTACGTTAACAAATTTGTAACAGAATAGTCTTTGAAAATGCAAACACTTTCCTATACCTGTGCCAAAGTTAAGCTTCCTTTACTTGGATTATTAAAATCAAATCAACACCAGGTTGACTAAGAGAATGGTTAATTTTATTGGGTCCAGGAAAAGGGAAGAGATATTTTAAGACAGGAGTGTAGCTGGGGTCAGGTGGGGATCACTGGCTGGCCAGGAGGCCACAAGAGGGCTCTTGGCATTTGTGGAGCAAGAAAGAAAGGAGCAGAAAGCCTAGAGAACACTAGAGATTCTGCAAGGCAGAAAGCGGTATCTAAAAAAGAGCTCACTCTTAAAGATCATAGAGGCATTTGGCATATCAGCTACAAATATGTTTCTAATAGCTATGTGCCAATAAATTGCCAAGTCTGTTTTAAAGTGACAAATATTTTAAAAGATGCCAAATTTCAACTTCTGCCATTTGAGTCAATTCTTCATAGTCCAGGCAAGACCACACCGGTATATGCCATAACTATCACCTCTCTTCATTTCCAAGGTTACAAGGAAAACAGAAAGATAGAAAAGCAATAAGGCAGAAGGTATGTGTCTATGTACTCTTCCTGTCTCTCTAAATCTAACCCAGCCATTTTGTTAATGATCGATACGTAGGGTGCATGAAACAATCCTCAGCAAATGCTGATGTTATATTACACTGTGATTCCAATTCTGAGCTAGTCCTAGAACTAGGGTCTCCTGATTCCCCATGCTTTTCCTCTTATTAAAAATAAAAATGCTAAATAATTCTCATAACTAAAGAGTCTATTTTATGACTTCAAGACAAACTTTATGAACTTTAACTTTCCATAGCTTTCATAAAAACTTTCCAAACATTAAAAATAAGTTTGCTAAAAATTTAATGGCATATTTCCCCAAATGATGATGGTAAGAAGCAGCTGAATTGGGTATACAACAAAAAAAAATTTCAGTTGAAAGGTGAAGTCAAGTGCGATTTAGTGCCTAGACCAGGCTCTACCTATACTGGCAGGCCTAGAGCTAAATCATCGAGGGGATTTCTTTGTTCATTCTTCCCTTCTGTGCTCTGGGCTGTCATATAAGAGTGGTCTATAGATCTGACAGCTTTATGTATGTATAAATATTAGGTCATTAAACATGAAATGTCCAATTTCAAAAAAGTGTAGTTTATTATATCTCAAACAAGAAGCAGTACAATTAATCAAAGTATGTGCCTAAACTATCGACAACAGTTTTGCCATCTTAACAATAGCTTGTTTATGCCAGCAGCGAAGAAGCCTGGAGAGCAAGTGGCTATGAAATCACGAAAGGCATTTTTCCACAGGTTGTTGACAATTGACTATTTTCCTTGCAAGAAGTGGTCTAAAGCCTGGAAGAGGTGGTAGTCAGTTGCTGCAAGGTGAATACAGTGGATGACAGAGAGTTTTCAAGTCCAGCTGCTGTAGTTGAAGCAGCATTGTTTGTGTGACATATGGTTGAGCATTGTCTAGCAATAGGATTTAGCCTGTCTCTATCGACCAATCTTGGCTGCTTAATTGCACGCATGCTCACCATTTCGTCCAGTTGGTTGCAGTAGACATCTGCTGTAATCAACTGACAAGGTTTCATGAAGCTGTAGTGGATAATACCAGTGCTGGACCACCAAACAGACACCAGTAGCTTTTTTTGATGAATATTTGGTTTTGGACTGTGTTTCAGCACTTCATCTCTATCCAACCATTGTGCTGAACACTTGTGATGATCAAAAAGAATCCATTTTTCATCATGTGTAACAATATGGTATAGAAATGGTTTGCCTTTATGTCATGACAGCAAAGAAAGGCAAACTTTGAGACAATTTCTTTTCTGATGCTCATTTAATTCATGCAGAACCCATCTTTCCAGCTTCTTTACCTTGCTGATTTGTTTCAAATGGTCCAATATTGTTGGAATAGTAACATCAAACCTTGCTGCTAATTCACACGTAGGTTGAGATACATTCGCTTCCACTGCAGCTTTTAGCTAATCATCCACCTTGGTCTCAGGTCACCTACGTGGTTCATTTTCAAGATTAAAATCACCAGAACGGAACTTTTCAAACCATTGATGTACTGTGCGTTCATTAATCATATCCTTCCCAAACACTTTGTTGATATTTCGAGCTGTCTGTGCTGCATTGGTTCCATGACGGAACTCATATTTGAAAATAACATGAATTTTTGACTTATCCATGATTTCACAAGAATTGCTCTAAAAAAAAATTTGAAAGATAATCACAAGCCACAACGTGCATTTGAAAGACTGAGGATGTACCTTCATGATAAAAATAAAACAAGAAGTATCAAAGTGAAATGTCAGCGATATCAACTGTCAAACTTAGTACTTAAGGAAATCGGACATTTCATTATACATATATATTTTTTTCATTTATTCATTTACTTATGTATCTGATAGCAGCAACTACATAGTAAGGAATACTACTTTTTCTAAATGAACTGTTCAGAACAGTTTGCCAATAACATTACCTGGCAATGGTAAATCTTGTTCCTATAAATTTTAAAATACTGCCAACAGCTATGTTTCCTATAAACCAGGGTGGTTCTGGCCAACCCTTAGGGATACTCCCATACAGGAAAGATTAAAAAGTCCTGTTGACTGAATCAGTAAAAGACAGATATGTCAGGAGAGGGCTTAGGCACAGTTAAATCATGGGATGGGGATAACAGATAAAAGTCGGGGAGGACTTACGAAGTTATAGGTAACAGCAGAGGAGGAAATTGTAGCCTATTGAGTAATAGCTTTAATTACTTTTGAGTTATAGTCCTGAGCTGAGAGGGTTTGGGAACAAGTTTTGTTGTTGCTGTTGTTAATTTAGGAATAGTTTTTATAGAGTAAAACACAAAGATTTCAAGTATACTGTTTTGTACACGCTGACAAATGTATATACCTGTATAACCCATACCCCTATCAAGATAAAGAACATTTCCATCACCCCAGAAAGTTCTGTGATTTCCCAAGGTTATTAAATATTACTTTGTATCCCTACTAGTCATTTTTTTAGAGAGAGGGTCTCACTATGTTGCCCAGGCTGGCTTCCAACTCCTGGGATCAAGCGATCCTCCCGCCTCAGCCTGCTGAGTAGATGGTACTACAGGCATACACCCACATGCCTGGAAAATCATTTTTTTGAATGCTCAATGCCATTTTAATTGAAAAAGAAAAGCACCTATATAGGACAAGGATGAATAATGATAATTAGGATGACGTCCTTAATTTTAGAACATAGTATGATATATAATATGAACTATATACTTTAAGCTGCCTTTATTTATTATACTTTGTGATGTTAATATAAAATATTTAAAAAGAGAATATTTTATTTAAGGAAGGTAATATTATAAAATCAGCTAAAATCAGTTTAAAACAAATTGACATTCCTCAAAATCTTTGCCACTTTTACATTAGAGGAGCTAACAGAAAAACATTTTAAATTAAAATTTAAATTAAAAGCTATCATTAAAAAAAAATGTAGCAGAGCTCTTTAAAATATATCAGTAAAGATGACAGTCTATTACAATGCTTTCCAAAATGAAATGCATAGGCCATGGGACATACAAAATGATGCACTGGTATGAAAAAAATGCTATAACTTCAATTATATTTATTTATTTATTTTAATTACATTTATTTTTCATCTCTTCCTTTTAAAATTTCTAGCTTTTGCATGTATTTTATAATGTACATTATACTGTATTTCCTAAGTTCAGATTTATTTAATATTTATAGATAACAATTTCTAAAAGTTTTAGGGGTACATATATTCTCCTGAAAGGAATGACAAATTTACAAAGTTTAGAAACCACTTTTCCAGCTTTTCCAGCTACCTAGTTCTAGAGTGTGTGTGTGTGTGTGTGTGTGTGTGTGCGCGCGCGCACGTGCACACACTCATCCATGTACACATCAGAGAAAATACCTTAAGCAAAGATTGTTTATGACTTTCCCGCTTCTTCTCTTCCTCTTTTTTGGCTAAAATAGATGCCATACGCCTTTCTTCTTCCTAGAAGAAATTTTTCGCAAAGTATTATGAAGTGTTTAACAATTTTTTTTGTTTGTTTTTTGAGACAGAGTCTCACTCTGTTGCCCGGGCTAGAGTGCCGTGGCATCAGCCTAGCTCACAGCAACCTCAGACTCCTGGGCTCAAGCAATCCTCCTGCCTCAGCCTCCCGAGTAGCTGAGACTACAGGCATGCGCCACCATGCCTGGCTTATTTACATATATATATATTTTTGGTTGTCCAGCTAATTTCTTTCTATTTTTAGTAGAGACGGGGTCTTGCTCTTGCTCAGGCTGATCTCGAACTCCTGAGCTCAAATGATCCACCTGCCTCGGCCTCCCAGAGTGCTAGGATTACAGGCATAAGCCACCATGCCTGGCCAACAATTTTTAATGTTAAATATCTCTGGTCCTATAAGTCCAGTTTTCTTCTTGATAGGCATACTACTTCCCCTCGAAGAAAATATTAGTATGTTTTTTCTCTTTATTTTCTTCTTCCCTCCTAATTCTAAAAAATCTGTGCATTCTTAACTCTACTCCCAACTTTGGAGATGAGATGAAACTAACTCATCAAGAAGGAAAAGAGAATGAGAAGAGAAAGAAGAAAAGGATGAGTACATTATAATTTTTCTTTGTACACCATATACCAATGATTCCACGTAGACTTAAACTTTTTATCATCAACACAAAAAGATAAAATGATACTTCTAACAATTTTGATTTGATTTATGGTGGCAAAACAGAGTTTTATGATGATAAGACAAGGATAAACACCTTTTAAAACTCTCTATTGATATTAATAAATTATGCCCCCAATATCATTACTTTTACCTTGTTTTTAAATTGATTTGTCCAGTCTCATTTCTTAAATTCTAAAAACTATGAAATACAAAATTGTGACTGTAATTAACAATCTTGTATTATAAATTTGGAATTTGCTAAGAGAGTAGATCTTAAATGTTCTCGCTACAAAAAAAAATAGCTAATTAGGTGAAGTGATAGATGTGTTAACTAACTTGATTGTGGTAATCCTTTCATAATATACATCAAATCATTATGTTGTACACCTTATACAATTTTATTTGTCAATCAGACCTCAATAAAGCTGGAAAAAATAGAAACTATGAAATAACATTACCGTTCAGAAAATTTAAGAAAATCAGTCATAATCCCAACACTCTAACTCAAATCTTACAATTTCTTACAATATTTATTATAAGCAAATTTTTGGAAGTTGCATCAGGACCATTTTCCCCCCTTAAAGACTGTCAGATTTTAATAGAGTAAATTATAACCATGTCACTTTTAATTTTCATTACCAAAAGATTTGTAGGTACTCAAAATGATGATATAATTTGAAAAAACAATTTCTTAATAAAGGCAAGCTTGAAAATATCTTCAAAGATAGGAAACTACAAAAGTACCTTTAGCAGATTTGAAGAACAACTCTTTTATAAATGAAAAATTATAAGAACTGAAATTGAAAATTCAATGAAGGGGGGTTCAACAGCAGATTATACACAGCTAAAGAGAGAATAAGTCAATTGTAAAATAGATCAGGAGAAATGTTTCTATATGCTTTCATAGCACCCTATACTTCTCTATCATAGCACTTAACCTGTTTCATTTTAATTATCTCTGATCCGATCCTTTCTGCCTCCCACCCTGTACAGTAAGCTCTGTGAATGTATGGATCATGTCAGCTCCTGGCACATAGTAGATACTCAATAAGTATACATTTAAAGAATAAACTAATGACTATACAGCTTTCTATATCTGTTCAATAATTTCCTAAAACTGAAACTGCTAAATCAAATGGTAGACATACTTCTAGGGCTTTTGACATGTTTGCAAATTGCCCTCCATAAACGTAGTTCTACTTTACACTACTCCTACGAGAAGTCAACATTTGATTTAAAACCTAATGGATAGTCACAAGAGCTGTTCAACAAATATTCTTGTGTCTTCATATGCCCGAGCCACATTGTAGGAAGGAGGCGCTTCCTACCCCCTTGAAGTTATTAGATGTGGCAATGTGACTTGCTTTGGCCAATGTCATATGAACAAAAGTGACATATTTATTTCTGGGTGGAGACTTTCAAAGAAAATGTATGATACGACTATTCTCTCTCACCTCTGCCACAGCATCTGCAAAGCTCTAGATGGTAGGTACTTCAAAGCCTTGAGTACTGGAATGAGGACAACATAGGGCAAGGGTCCCAGATCACGTATCATGGATAGAAAGGTATTAGGACCCTGAAATAAATTCTGTTGCTTTAATCCACCAAGGTTAGAGAAGTTACTGCAGCACAATCTAGCCTATCCTGACCAGTATATATTTAATATATGTTATGTTAGAGTTAAGGAAGGTCAAAGAGGCTATGAAAACATATTCTAGAGGGTGGGCCAGAAAATGTCCTCCTAAAAACAAAAGTCCTAGACTAACAGAAGTATATTTAAAATGCACAAACATAAAATATCACAGAGTTAAAAAGAAAACTAGGAAAGTATCTACTAGAAGACTCTAATTTTAGAAATGAGGAAACTGTTTTAAGAGGTTAGTAACTTATATGAGGTCACACAGCTAGTGATAAAGCCAGGATCAGGACCAGAAGCCATGTCTTGCTAGATATTGAATTCATAGTATTTTTTATAATAGAGATACATTTAAATTTATCTAACTTCAGAGAGATTAAAAAAAGGAGAAATTAGAATTCCATAATAATCTGCCACAATATGATTTAGTCGTTTGGAAGGGAATGGAAATTTAATGTGATTTTTGGTGGACTTAAAAGTATCTTTTATAATGTGGAAAATAATTATTCTTAACTTTTAAAAACTAAATAGAGGTAATGAGGAGAAAAAACTAAATAAAAATGCCTAAAAATGATTCCTAGCTTCACAAAATAGCTGATTTAATAATTATATTAAATTCTTTTATTCAGTAAATAGTGATTTGGTATCTGTACAGTTATTTCAGAATAAACTTTTTAAAAGAGCAAAATACATTGATGTTCAATTGTTGACTTATCTATAAAACGTGAACTAGAAACAGACTGGCTATTCAAAGAGCCAATTTCAAACAGTACTGGAAACTGTATGGATCACGTACTACACATACTTAGGAGATGATTTCATCAGATTTTCAAAAAGAATTTGAGCCTCTATTAAAAGCAGTAGGGTTTTAAAAGGAAAGCTAAACCTTGGAAAACTGGATTTACACCAAATCAATTCAAATATTGAGTGTTTTAAAGAATTTATACATCTGATGGTTATATTTCAATCCAAGTAATTACAGAGTAACTAAACGTAGAAATAAAAATAAACCTCTAATTGTGAAGATAAACTACAAATCTGTTAGTAAGAAGGAAAAAAACAGTAAAATTCTGGCACCTTCTTGGTAATAGTCCAATTTCTGGGACAAAAGCCATATCCTTTATGTAGCAAAAGAAAGGAATTGATCTGGAACAAAAAAAAAATCTACTTTTTTCTTTACGTTAGTTTGGCCATGAAGACCCAACATTAAAATTATTGTCAGTTAATTAAGTAATGCAGTGATTTAATAGGTGTTTGATAACCTAGATCATACTCTGTTAGTAGATTATTAAGGTTCTAAAACAATGCTTATATTACATGAGAAAACATTTTGCTTCAAAGTAAATAATATTAATAGTAGTCCCAATATAGACAGAAATTTATTATGTGGAATTTTAAAAATCAAATGGCAAACTGTATTTTAACAATATACTTTAGAATAGTTATAACATTATTTTCTTTGACTATATAAAATATTAAAACAGACTTTAAAATCACAGATTTTTTTTTCTAAAAGAGACGGTCAATATTTTTCATCCAAACAATCTCTTTTAACAGAGGAAACTGATTTTTCCAGCATCATAGCTATGTTAGAGTGAAGATTATAAGCTATGTGACCCGACTTCAGGCCCAGGGACATTAGTTGTTAAATACTGGGGAGAAAAAAAACCCAGAACAGGGTAGGTTATGCTGCTGTAACAACTTCAAATCTTACACTGGCTTGTGATAAGAAAAGTTTATTTCTTGATCTGCAACTGGCTTCAATATAGTGGCTAAGTATTCCCGGGTGCCATGATCTGATGGCATCTTCAGCTCAATCACTATATGCTTCCACAATGACCACCACATGGGAAAAAACATGAGAATCATGCATTGGTTTTTAAATGCTGCCTGGAAATGATATCCATTATTTCTGCTCACATTTCATTGGCCAGACATCTTCCCACATGTCAAAAAGAGGAGGAGAACCAAAACATATTGATGAGTATTAGCAATGTCTACCACAACAGGAAACTTACTTCTGCCTGAGATGAGCTATTATATATTTCTTTTTTGGAAAGCAAATTGTAAACAAGTCCATACTAAGCCAGCTGTGGGATTGAGGTGAAAACTTTAGACACTGTTTCCGTTCCAGAGTTGTGAGAATAGTGCCTGCATTTGCAAAATCCTACCTTAGAAAGGAGAAAATTCTGGGAAGCGGAATTTTCTATACCCTGGTCTTTGTTTTAGCCCCTCAAAATGTACCTATTCTCTCTTTTTTTGAACAGTTGTGGAAACCATTGAGGATCACTGTAATACTTTCCTTATGTCTTCTCTTTTGTCAACTAATCATGTCAGATTTTCTGGAAATGCTCCAGTTTGTTGTCACCACTCTAAAACTAATAATAGTTCAGGTGAAATCTGACCATTGAAGAAAAATAAAGGAACTACTGTCTCCATTTTCTGAATTCTTTTCTGTAAATGAATATTATTTTAATCCACATTAACTTTTAACAATAACATCTTATAATTAGTTCAATTTGAATTCATCAGTGCTAACGCGAATGATTTTCACACATGCTGCGATAAGTGTAATCTTTCAAAACTCTGCATTTGTGCTGAGAATTGTGCTGTTTGATTGTTGCTATGGATTTTCAATATATTGTCCAGGATCTTCAATTTATCTATTTTTTATCATGTTAAATTCTGCTTATCTTTCTAAAGTAGAGGTCACCAAACTTTTTCTGTAAAGAGCAGACAGTAAATATTTTAGACTTTGTGGGCTATATATGATCTCTATCTCATATTCTTCTGTTTTTATTTTATTTTTTTACAATGCTTTAAAAATATAAAGCCCATTCTTAGCCTGAGAGCTGTATAAACACAGGCTGCAGGATGGATTTGCCCCATACACTGTAGTTTGACAAAACCTTGTACCAGACTATTGAGCTACTTTTGGATTTTGATTTGATCAACCAATATATCAGGATCTCTAACTTCTCCAATCTCCGTCATTCACATACTTTATCAGAATTACAAATATTTTCTCATCTAGACATTAACAAAAATGTTGAATAGAATGGGCCGGAGGAAAAAGCCTCATGGCATGCCAGTACAGATTTCTCTAAAGATTGACATTGATCCATTACTTCATGTTCTATAGGTATAATTAATCAAATATCCACTTAACCATGTTACTTACTCAACTTACTCAAAACGATGTCATAAAAGACTTTGTTAAATGCTTTGCTTAAATGCCAAAACACTGTCTACAGCTCTTCTCTAAGAGAATCTATTCACAATTTCTAAAATAGAAAACTAATTTTGTCTGGCATGAGTTGTTTTTAGTAAGCTAATGCTGCCTCCTAGTGATCAATTCCTTAAGTACTCACAAACCATCTTAATAATCAATTTACATTTATTTCATAATCAAAGTTGACTGTCACAATTGGTGGAATTTATAGTCTTTCCTTTTATGATAAAAAGACAGATTAGTTCATCTTCCTTTCAGCTACTCCATTATTCTACACCACTTCCCTGATACAACTTTCAATGAACCAGCAATTTATTCAGTGCTCTAGATCAAGGCCTGGTAAACTCTAGCCCTCAGGCCAAAATCCAGTCTGCCACCTATTTTTGTAAACAACATTTTGTTGCAATAGGGCCATGCTCTTTCATTATGTATTTTCCACGCCTGCTTTCATAGTACAATGGCAGAGTTAAATAGTTTCAACAGAGACTGTACAGCTCCCTAAAGCCTAAAATATTTACTCTCAGGCCCTTTACAGATAGTTTGCCAACCCTGCTCTAGAGGGGCCTCAAGTCAAACTTGCTTATTGACCTATCCTAGGCATCACTTTCATCTTACTAATCTTTATTCTACTCTTTACAAACTAAAATCCACTCTTCTTAAGAGAGATAACAAAAGCAAACTACGAGTTGAGGCTAGCAGTATTTGGCATCATATTAGCTCCTGCCATTCCTTTGGATCAGATACGCAGAATCTCTTTCCCTGACTACTCTCCTTGCTTCTCATCTCATCACCCATTCCATCCTCCCCAATTTCTCCTCCAGGCTGTTACCCGGATAGATAGTCTTTTTAATAAGCAAATCCAATTTAACTACCTTAAACTCTTCAAGGGCTTCACCTAGTATGTCCAAGACAAAAATCTAAACTCCTTATTACGACATAAAATGCCCTAGCCCTGGCCTGTCAGACATGCTTGTCTCCTGCTATTCCTCCACACGTGCATTCAATGCTTAGCCATGCTGAACAGCTATATGAGCTGCTATATTCTCTCAGCATCCCTCTACATTTCGTATGTGTTTACTTTCCACAAATACATCCTCCTTCTTCTTTACCATTCTTTAAGTCTTGAGTCAAGTATTTTCTCCTTGGGAACTTTTTCTATTTCTCTGGTAGACTTACGAGTACTTTGCTCTTTGATATCATTTTGCCCTGTGTGGCCGTGCATACACACATGCACACATGTGTGAGTGTGTGTACATAAACATATGTAGCTATTGATCCATCTAGCTATCTTTTCTCTCTAGATTGTCATTTTGCACTGTAATCTGGCTGCATGCCTACTCCTGAAGTAGATTGCAAGTAACTTTAGGGCATGGAGTGTGATTCTCCTCTCATCATCTCTAGTGTTTAATACACACCCTAGTACAGAAACTCCTCAATTCGAGTTACCTAAGAGTCTGAAGAGTTTTTTCACAGTGCCCCTAGGCCAAAAGAAATATGTGACAGCTCTGTTTACTAAGTAATTAGGTCCAAATTACTTAATAAGTATTTATAGTCTAGCAACTTAGCAACCATTTAAAAAAATAATACATGTAAATTGAAATGAAAAATATTTATACCATTCTTAAATAACCACAACTACTTATCAATGTAATGTGTGTAACCTGTACGGCATTACGTAACTTCTCAAACAGAGAATCAGATTAGACACTGCCACCCTCATTTCCTGTTTCATACCGATTTGGGTATGGCATTTGTTTTTATCACAACCACTGAAAACTCAGCTTTGCAAAGATATATTATCTAATATAGTATGACCTAATATTGAAACGGTAAACTACTTTGAACTAGTAGTTTGCTCAGTGTCTCACAGATGTCAAATCTCCTGTTTCCCTTGAAAATTAAAAATATTCCACAGTGACCCTGTGAGTTCACTGCAGCACCTTTGGCTTACAGTTTAGGAATCACAGCTCTATGCACAGAAGTTCATTAAATATTTGTGTGATCCACCACAGCTAGACTGTTTATATGGCAAATTTACACAAAAATTTAATCAAGACATTGTAAAGAGAAAAAATAGCTATAGGTGTGAGTGAACTTTTTCAGCCAGATAATATACATTTCAGCTTGAAAGCCATATAGTCCGTTTAACAATTAGTCAACTCTGTCATTGCAATACTGTGTTCCAATACATCGTCATTTATAAAAACAGGCAGCCAGCTCATAGGCTGCTGTTTGCTGATGTTTGTTTAGGGTACATTGTTTCCACACCAAAGTTACTAAAAAGTTACAAATAAAAGATGAAACTAAATACCAAGAGTCAATACTGACAGGAGAACAAATGGCTATATTAAAACTTTTATGAGGAGTGAGATTACAAAGGGAATGAGAATAACTTCAAAAGGAGAAGCCTAGCAGGCAGCATCTTAATCAAAGTAAAGCATAATCAGCAAAGGGATAATATGAATAACATACCACTTGATAAGATGCAGTGGGAAGAATACAAAAATCACTGCTATATGTTATTTATGCCAAAGTCCTGTAAGTAAAAATCAATCATGAGGAAACATCAGAAAAATTTGAATTGATTTTTATTCTGCAAAATAACTAACCTGTAATCTTCATAAATGTCAAAGTCAATGAAAATCAAAGACAGACTGAGGAACTGTTCCAGAAAAATGATGATTATAGAGATATGACAATAAAATTCATCTATATGCAATGTATAATTCTGCTGTCATTTTGAGTTATAATTCTGAGTCATTTTGCTATAAAGAACAGTATTAACATAACTGGTGAAAGTTGAATGTGGTGTGAAAATTAGATGCTAGTAATTTTTCATTGTTTATTTCCCGATTTTGTTGGTTATATTGTGATTATGTAGGAGAGTGTCTTTGCTGATAGAAAATATACACTAAAGTGTTCAGGGTTGTTGGGCCATCAAGTCAGCAGCTTACTCTCAAATAGTTCAAGAAAAAAGTTCTTTTTACTGTATTTACAACTTTTCTGTAACTTTGAGATTGCTTCCGATTTTTTTATTTTTAATTTTTTAAGTTAAACAGTGGAGGAGCAGATACACTTCATATTTATATGTTCTCTATTTATATTTATATCCTATATATAAAAATATATATATTCTATATATCCTAAATATATATGTCATATATATTTATATACTCCGTATTTATATGGGCTATAGACATTAATGCTCTGTATGCAGCAGAAGGCTGGCCCTGTTCCCATCCCAAGTGATCTTTCATTTCCTTACCAGGCAAACACACCCTATGGGATGCACAAGGACAGTGATTATATATAGTATCATTCTCCTTTATTTAAGGCATGGAAGTTGCGTAAATTTAACTCAATCAACAAGTCTTCATTGAACATTATTATGTTCAACTTCTCAGTAGTAAGTAAGATAGACAAGGAAAGGAAATAAACACTTATAGAATATCTGTATATGTCAGGTAAGGAAGAAGAATGGTTTCTACCCTTAAAGACTATATATTGTTTGGGTAGACAAGACTGACATGTAAATTCACAATGAGAAACATAATATATAATTAAGTACTGACATATATAAATGGGTTACCTCTGTATCTTACCCCACTTATATCAATCTTATCAGGAAGAGCAGTTAGAAGGACCAAGGATGCTTAATTAAGAAAGACCTGGAGATACGGGTAAAGAATCACCACAAAAGTAAAAAACAGTGTTGACAGTATAAAGCTGAAAAAAACTGAGAGGACAAAGAACCACATCTCCATCATGACATCCAGACAGAGAGGCAGAACCCTAGAAGACCCTTGGTATTCAAGAATTCATCTGTACTTTTAACTATTTGCTAGCCACCCTAGATGTCCATAATATTGCTGAGGCATGAATGAAAACCGCACACATTGTGAAGCTGGTATACAAAGAATAAGTCAGTTGGCAACTGAGTAAACCTAGCTGATGATCAAAATCCACATCAAAATTAGCAGAATCTAGAAGAGAGAAAACAGGTGGAGGCTTAGGATATTTTTCTAGGTCAGAGACTATCAAACTGAGGTTATTAATAAGTATTTTCTAAGAAATTAAAATATTAAAACAATACTGGGATACAATGAAACAAAATTAGGCAAGTCTCTTTAATTACAGTACTTCCTGGATCCTATATGCTAATATGCATTGTGCACATAAAAAGAGGGGGATCGTGTGCAGCATTTCACTAAGATCAGCGGCATATCAAAACATCTAAGTATAGAGAATATCTTAACATGCAAATAGAATGAATAAAAAAAGAGAGCTACTTTCGGAGGTATAACGTCAGCAATAATAATAACAATAACTCCATACAATGCTTCCTAGAGCCTCACACTCTTCTAAGGTTCAGTACTTTATTTTCACAATGACTCTATGACATGGTATCCTTATGATCCCCATTTTACTTTGAGGAAAATGAGGAATATAAAGATTAAGTAAATTGCCAAAGTCCATATGGGTAGCAAGTGGCCATGCCAGATTTCAGACTCGGGCAGTCTGGCTCCAGCACCCACGCTCTTAACCATTACAATATGCGACTTGATGAAATTCCCACTCATCCATTCCAAAATAAATTATTAGTTGGATATTAAACAAGAAGGAAAACTAAGCGTGATGATTAATTTAAATCAAAGACTAGGAATTTTAAAAGCCCTATTCAATGAAATTGGAGTGGGCGCAAGTGGTAAAAATGCTATAATTACATTTTGAAGTTTACAGTTATAGTACATTAAAATTAAGAAGCATTTCAAGCAAAGAATATGCACCCCAATTTCTTAATCCACACTAAGGAAAACAATATGGTAAACATTTTAGAAGGTTCTCACTGTGATTCTCTTCATATCTAGCTGGCGCAGCTGCATCATATTCTGAAGGACCGTGTGTTTGTACCATGACTCTTGAGCTATTGGATTGCCATCAAAGGTGATGTCTGAGAGGGAAGTAGAGTCAGCAAGGCAGGAAACATTGTCAAAACTGCAGGAGAGACAGAAACCATGACATTATTCTGAGGGCTTCAAATAATGCTTTCACTTTTTAAATAGACTTTACTTTTTATAACAGTTTTAGACTTACAGAAAAATTGAGAACATAGTACATAGTTCCCATAAACTCCCAGCTTCCCCTATTATTAACATCTTTTATTAGTATGGTACATTTGTTATTAATAATACAATTAATTAACCAATATCAATACATTCTAACAAAACTCCACATTTTATCCAGACTTCCTTGGTTTCTACCTAGTGTCTTTTTTCTGTTTCAGGATCCCATCCAGGACATGATATTACATTTAGTCGTCACGTCTCCTTAGGCTCCTCTTTGCCGTGACAGTTTCTTACACTTTTCTTGTCTTTGATGACCTTCAGAGTTTTGAGGAATACTCATCAGTTATTTTGTAGGATGCCCCTTTATTAGGATTTGTCTGATATTTTTCTCACGATCAGACTGGGGTTGAGGTATATACTATTAATATGAGTTATCACTGTTGATGTTGACCTGATCACCTGGCTGAAGTAGTTTTTCAGGTTTCTCCAATGTAAAATTATTATCCCCTCCCCTCCTTTTTGTACTAAACTCTGTAAGGAAGTCATTATGTGCAGGCCACACTTAAGGAGTGGGAAGTTAGGCTCACCATCCTTGAGGGCAGAGTATCTATGTAAATTATTTGGAATTCTTCTTTCCAGGAGATTTGTCTTTTTTGTCTGTCTGTCTGTCTATCTATTTATTTATTTATTTATTTCAGTTTGGACTCAGAGATACTTATTTTATACTTTGGGTTATAATCCAATACTACTTGACTTACTTTGCTGTTCAAAATTATTCCAGCTTTGGCCATTGAAAGCTCTTGTAATTGGCTCCTATATCCCTTTAACTATCATCAATGTGGATTTTTTTTTTTTTTTGAGCACTTGGCACTATTAGATTTTCTAGACTCATGTATTTCCCACCCTAGACCTAGAATCATTTCTCCAAGGAGCCATAATTCCTTTTATTGGAGAATAGCATTAGAAACAAAGATCTGGCTAGGTGTACATTTTGCTACTGTGGTGTCATTTCTTTTAGGTCCTTTCAGCTAACACAGCAAGAAAATATATATGTGTATTGAAACTGATATACACACATATCTGTAAATTTTTCTCTCTGTAACCACCTGTGTCTATATTAAGCTAAATGTGAGTTCATACTGATGTCTCCAACTCTGCTGATGTCTCCAATCCATTACTAAATGGATCATTCTAGCCTCTTCCCCTTGCTTAATCTAAAAATTCCTACTCCCAACAAGGAGAAATGTGGCTCCCACCATCTGCTATCCATTTACTTAATTATTCAATTCCAGTATATATGTATAGAGGTATCAGAATTTTTCACCTGTACACCCAATGGGAAACAACTTTATCAAATGAAGTACAGAACTAGGTGTAATTCCTTTTGTATTTAGCCTTACAAGCTCATTTCCAAAGTTACTTAGGTCAGTGCCTTTCCCCCTACTCCTTCAGGGAGGTTGTCTCACACATTTGAAATATAGTTAGATTCTCCTGTCATAGTCTTCATTCCTTCCTGGGATCCTCCAACCTCTTAAATGATTTTTAAAATTTTTCATACATTAAGGTTCAGTCTTCATGCTGTCAAGTTTTATGGGCTTTCACAAATGTATAATGTCAAATATCCACCACTAAAATATCATATAAAATAGTTTCATGGGCCTAGAAAAATCCTCAGTGCTTTTATCATTCAACTCTCCTCTCCACCCTCCCAAATCCCTGGCAACCACAGATCTTTTTACTGTCTCTATAGTTCTGCTATTTCCAGAAAGTCATATAATTGAAATCATATAATTTGTAGCCTTTTCAGACTGATTTCTTTCATTTAGAAATATCCATTTAAAGTTTATCCGTGTCTTTTTGTGGCTTCATAGCTCATTTGTTTTTATCACTGAGTAACACTTCATTGTATGGATGTACCACAGTTTCTTTATCCATTCGCATATTGAGGACATCTTGGCTGCTTGCAGTTTTTGGTGATTATGAATAAAGCTGTATAAATATTCATCTGTAAGTTTTTATGTGGACACAAGTTTTCAATTCAATTGGATAAATACCTAAGAGTGTAACTGTTGGATCATATAGTAAGACTATGTTTATTTTAGCTTTGTTAAGAAACTGCCAAACTGTCTTCCAAAATGGCTGTATCATCTTGCATTCCTTTCAGTTTCCCATCCACGCCAGCATTTGGTATTTGTGGTTTGAGATTTTAGCCATTTCAATAGGTGTCTAGTGCTATCTCATTGTTTTAATATGCAATTACCCAATGACAAAGGACGTTGTGACCTTTTCATATGCATTTTTGCCACCTGTGTATCTTCTTTGTGTTTTCAGCTCTTTTGCCCATTTTTAATTGAATTCTTTGTTTTCTTACTGTGGAGTTTTAAGAGTTTTTTTAAATATTAACTATATAAGTCTTTCATCAGATATATGTTTTGCAAATATTTATCCCAATCTGTGGCTTGTCTTTTCATTCTCTTAACCGTGTCTTTCATAGGGCAGACATTTTTAATTTTAATGATGTCCAACCTATCAATTTTCTTCTTTGTGGATCATACTTTTTGTCTTTTATCTAAAAACTCATTGACAAGCCCAACATTGCCTAGATTTTCTCGTAAGTTTTCTCTACAAGTTTAATAGTTTTGTGTTTTACATTTAGTTCTATAATCGATTTTGAGTTAATTTAATGAAAGGTGTAAGGTCTATGTTTATGTTCATTTTTTAAATATAGACATCCAATTGTTCCAGTACCATTGTTGAAAAGAATATCCTTTCTCTATTGAATTGCTTTTGTTCCTTTGTCAAAGATTACCTGATTATATTTGTATGGGTCTATTTCCGGGACTTCTATTCCATTACATTGATATGTATCTATTCTTTCAAAAATAGCATGCTGTCTTGATTGCTGTAGCTTTATAGTAAGTCTTTGTCATGTAGTTCTGAAATGATTTAAACATTTAAATACTTTATTTACTACATAAGGACAGGAAGTGTAATTCTCCTCCCAGCCAGAATGTTACATCCCCCCTTATCAGGCCACTCATGTGAGTTACGGACCTAAACTACTTGACTCCAAAACACATTTAAACCCAAGATTCTGACAGACATATTAAGAGTTTAGACTTTGGCAGGGCTACTCTGTCAGCCTTTGAATTATTCTCTTAAGCCTCACTGGCACTGCTTGCTAGTGTTGAGGGGGACCTTGCATGTTGTCATGGATCTCTGCTGTGTTGATCAAACCATCTCTCCCAAGAATCTCTCTCCCATACAAAGGTACTCTTCAAACTTCAATGAGACTTTAATATCCACAGAGGCCTGCTTCCATACTAACTGAATAACTAGACTTTAATAATTAGACTCTAAGTAAAATTGGAACTCACTCACTATGTTAATGTACCTCATCTACTGAGCATATTTCCTGTGACATTTGTTCTTGTTATTCTTCCCCTCTTTGAGCATTGTAAATAAAAAAGAAAATCTCTGTGTATGGCAATAAACCATGTAATTCATGAAATTATACTTTGATCATCTCATCATTTTAACCATATTAAAACAGTCTTGAGATGGGTTAGTGTAAGTCCTCCACCTTTGTTCTTCAGTATTATGTCACTATTCTAGGTCTTGGCCTTTCTATATAAACTTTAGGATCCATTTGTTGATATCTATAAAATAAATTTGCTAGAATTTTGATTGGGATTCTCATTTTTTAAAGAAGGGAATAATCATTTTACTAAATAATGCCTCAGAGCAAGTTGGTAAAACTCATTTATATTGGAGTCATTCTTTTTTTAATTAATTAATTTGTGTGTGTGTGTGTTTTTAATATCAGAATATTAAAGGGGTACATACGTTTTGGTTACATAAATTGCTTTTGTACCATTTGAGTCAAAGTTATAAGTGTGCCCATCACCCAGATAGTGTGCATTGTACCCGTTAGGTGTGAATTTACCCTTCCCCTCCCCCTCCCTCCCACCTGCTTGATTTCTGATGCATGTTATTTCCATGTGTGTACATATATGTTGATCGATTAGTTATAATTTAATGGTGAGTACATGTGGTGTTTGTTTTTCCATTCTTCTGATACTTCACATTTAGAAGAATGGTCTTCAATTCCAACCAGCTTAATACAAGAGATATTGTTCAACATTTTTTTTATAGCTGAGTAGTACTCCATAGTATACATATATCACATTTTATTAATCCACTCATGTATTGAAGGGCACATGAGTTGTTTCCATATCTTTGCAATTGTGAATTGTGCTGCTATAAACATTTGAGTGCAGGTGTCTTTTTTACAGAATGTCTTTTTTTCCTCTGGGCAAATACCCAGTAGTGGTATTGCTGGATCAAATGGTATTTCTATTTTTAGCTCTTTGAGGTATCTCCAAATTATTTTCCACAGAGGTTGTACTAATTTGCAGTCCCACTAGCAGTGTAACCTATCTCTCTGCATCCATGCCACCATCTGTTGTTTTGGGACTTTTTGATATAAGCCATTCTCACTGGAGTTAAGTGAAATCTCACTGTGGTTTTGATTTGCATTTCCCTTATGATTAGAGATGTTGAGCATTTTTTCATATGTTTGTTGGCTATTTGTCTTCTTTTGAAAAGCTTCTGTTCATGTTTTTTGCCCACTTTTTAATGGGGTTGTTTGATTTTTTCTTGCTTATTTGCTTGAGTTCATCGTAGATTTTAGTTATGAGCCCTTTATTGGATGTATAGTATGCAAATATTTTCTCCCATTCTATAGGTTTTCTATTCACTCTAATGATTGTTATTCTTATTCGGTGACTCAAATAACTAATATAAACACTTAGGCCTAAAAATACTTTATTTATTCAGGTACTACACTGAATATCTCTTCTTCCTGTGTTAAGAAAACTAAAGGATATAGAATATTTATGATATAGAAAATAATCTATGTGCTAACAATTAAGGTAAGGCAAATTCTACAGCAAGAATAAATTCACTGTTTTTATTGTCATATTTAAATATTTCTTCTATATTTTCCTCACACTCAAGGTAAAAAGATACCCTGCTATTAATTATTTTACCTCAGAGCTTATCTTTACTAATCGAAAAAGTACACCTCGCAATTTGTATGCATATCATGGTATTTCAGTCATGTTTAGATAATAATAAGAAGGCATTTTAATAGGCTAGTATATGTAGGTAAAAATGAAAATTTATAGATTTAAACTTAATAATCACTTCACGTCTAAACGAACTTGGACAAACACTGTAATTTTTTTCCTACCTAGCATTATCAAATTTCATTTTTTTCATTAGTACAAAAATCTCAGAACAGTTGTTGGTCTTTGAGACAGCTGTTTAAAAGATGTTTCTCTCCTTCCCCCATAGTTGTTTACATAAAACTTGAATCAAATACAAAGGCTTATGAAGACAACATTTTATTTGTTCCACATTGTTAAAGTGAACTCATCACCTTCCCTCCACAAATCTGCTTCTCTATGTATATTTCCTATCTGATAAATGATGTCATCATCAAATCAGTTGCCATCCCCACATCAATTTCTGTCTCAGAAATTTATGATCGAGAATGGGAACTGTGAAGAGTCATCAAGAGATTTTAAGTAAGGGGGGCTAATGTGATCAGAATTGCATTTTAGAAAAATCACATCTTAGTAACATCATGGAGGGTATAAAGCAAAGAAAAGAGTCAAAAACTAGTCATAAAGTAGACTGCAGTAAGAGAGATGAAAAATAGCAAGGGCCTAACATATCAAAAACTAAAGTAGTAGTTGTAAGAGTAAAGAGGGGATGGGTTCTAAGGAAGTTTAGAGTATAGCATGAACAGAAATCAGTAATCATTTGGCTGTCGTGAAGAGAGGAATCTAGAATCACATCCAAGTTTCTCTCTGAGGAGAATGACTGGGGTTGTGGTTACAAGGGTACACACTTTGTCAAAATTCATTGAACTCTATGTTAAATTGAGTGCATTTTATTACATGTAAATTATATCTTAAAAACTGATTTACAGAGAAAATTTAAATTAAATGATAAAAAAAAATATACGGATTTAACAGATTACCTTTTCATCTATCGGGTCTCCTTTACCTGGAACACTGTTACACTGGTGGCCGGCGGCTATTAGGACATGTTTCAAAAGGGCCTTCATTAAGTTTTTCTCCAACTATCATAGGATGGGCTTATTAATTTCGACCCTTGAGATATTAACTAATGTGAAGTGAATAGGTAACAGAGCCAGTAAATTGTTTATGTTGAAGAGCATTTTCCTTCAATTGCCCAGCCTAACTGTATAGAGTGACACTGTAAGCTTCTTGAAGGCCAGAAATGTACTATGACCACTGCTCCAATACCTAACTTAGGACCTATAATTTAATAAGTGCGCAATAAGTTTTGGTAAATGAATGCAAAAATACGATGAATTAAAATGATTCCAAAGAGTTTCTCCTTGATAAAAAAAAATTAGTAAGTGAATTTTCTTACACTAGTCTCAGAATTATTATTTAAAAGATAACGCGATATTCAAGATTCATTATGATACAATATATATCACTAATCAGGTATATGCATTGAAAAATGGAAACAATATGTCCAGAAACATGGAAAAACTAGACAACTTCATTTTATTATAGCTAGATTCTAATTTTGCTGTTATTTACTATTTATTTACAACCTAGATTGCAGAGAGTCTATGACTTATTGCTAAGTATAATTTTAAACTAAAGTGATTGTAACTGTTCCCAGCCCCATCTCTTAAATATTCCTTTGGGGAATGGAATTGATTTTATAATTACCAATGGAATTGGTCTAATAATGGGTTGTGGTACATACAAAACTAAACAGTATCTTAATTGAATTAAATTAAAAGCATGTTTGTATATATAGAAGCAAACAGTATGCCCAGTGAATGTAGTCATTATGAAGTACTTCAGAGATCTAAAAGAACTATAGATGCCCATATGGTCTATGTCTGTAATTCAAGTGCAATAAAAAAGAGACATAAGGAATGGGAAAATCATTGCAATCCTCAGCAGGTACTATCCTGGCAACTACTCCCAGATCAGCTGCTAGTGTTGACACTCAGAGTAAAGTCTTTATGCTTTGAATAGTTTTATTAAAGTAACAATAAATCTGTATTTGATCCAGAAGATTCCTCACAAAATTTCATTTCCATCTGCAAGGCATTTGACCAATAAACATGCCAGACATTCCTAGAAGTGTACTGATAAAGTGCATATTATTTTAAAGACATTCTTTAACCAAATAAAACAATACTCTTAAGTACAAATACAGGATAATGAAGGGTTATACCTGACCTAACCAACGAAAATCAAAATCAGACTGTTTAAATAAAAAAACAAACCTGGAAATAAAACAATAAATACAGTAAAATACTGGCTTTTAACAACAGTCTCTCTCTCTCTCTTTCTCTCTCTCTCTTTTGGTTAAGAGCACTCAGTTGCCCTTGTCTTTTCAGAGTACTAAGAACAGAAAAGCTTTGGTCCAAAGGCTGACATTCAACTCATAATTTCACTTTAATCTTTTTCCAGATTACTCATACATTTGTTCTTCCCCTAGAAGTCTCCTCACATTGCCACATCTGCTTCCTATCTGCTAGAGAACCTATAGAGAAACAATCTGTCCCTATTGACCAAAATTCATATCCCAAAAGGAAAAGAAAATATTTTAGTCCATTTTATGCTTACCTAAAATACAAAGAAAGAAATAAAATTCCCATACATGCACATATGTCACATAGATTTTCAACAAACAATTCCCAAATATCAGTCAAATTTCCCCAATTAGAAATTTGCCTCCTCTAACTAAGTTAGGTACTTTAGAAAAAGGTTTTTTTCACTCTTACATACCAAAAAGGTATCATGAACTCTGAAACAATCTTAATGAAAAAGCTCAATTATTTTATATTGATCAGCAAGAATTTTACTGAATAGCTACTACGTGCCTAGTGAGCTGAAATGAAATGGAACGGGTAGAATAAATTATCAAATGTGTTCACAAGGACTGAAATACACACAACTGACAAACATAAAATATCTAGAAAGATCTATAAGGTAATATGTAATTAAGTATTAAGGAGTGAAGCACAGTTAAAGAAAAGAGCACATGATGCAGGTACTTGTATTTCTGCTAGAATGATGAACTAAAAATGCTGGATAAAGTATATTTTTAAAATCTCAAATGCATCCATGACCTGTTTTTAAAAATGAGGACTACACAGACAAAAAGAAAAGAGTAAAGGTGGGAACCCAGAGAGGTAAACAGAATGTTAAAACTGATCTTTATGTTGTGAGGGCATTTGCTGAACCCAATGAACTTGAGCTTTGGTTAACATGATCTTCAAGGCTGGAGGACAGAAGAAAAGTCCTGGGGGCCACCCAAGTTGGAGAGTCTAACTAGACACCTACCCATAAATCTGGGACTCCAAGGGCTAGACCCTCAAAATGCGATGAAATAATCATAAACTTTCCTAGCTACTACCCAAGAAATATTGCCTATCGCAAAACTTGGGGCTAAGTAGAAGGGAAGGAAAATTCTTCCCTGAATACTTATAACCACAAACCACAGCTGTCCCACTTGGAAAGTCTTCAACACACATGGAGCTTTAACACACATGGAGCTGTCATCTATGGTAACAATGCCTTCCTTCTGGAATAGCTCCTGAAGGACCTACCTGAGGCTATTTTTATAGTTAACTCTTTTTTAATAAGTAGCAGGAGTACACTCTAAAATCATAATAAAACATATAGGACAGCTGGTCCTCCATATCTGTGGGTTCCACATCCATGGATTCAACCAAGCTCAAATGGAAAATATTTGGAAAAAAGAATTCTATAAAGTTCCAAAAAGCAATACTTGAATTTGATGTGTGACAAGTACTACACTGAATCCGCAAGAATGAAATGATGTATAGGCATTGTGTTATGGATTTTAAGTAACCTAGAGATAATTTAAAGTATTTGGAAGTATGTACGCAGGTTATATGCAAATACTACACCATTTTATACCAGGGATTTGAGCACCAGTGGATTTTGATATACATGGGGAGTCCTGGAACCAATTCCCCATAGATTCTGAGAGATAACTTGTTTAGTAAATATATAAACTAGTAGTATAATCACTTACTATCAAGCATTATGTACTGTACTTAATTGTATGAGCTATACTTTTATGACTGGCAGCGCAGAAAGTTTGTTTACACCAACATCACCACAAATACGTAGTAATGTGTTGTGTTATGATGTTATGATGGCTATAACATCACTAGGTGATAAGAATTTTTTGGGTATGTTATAATCTTACAGGAACACCATTGTATATGTAGTCCATGGTTGACCAAAATGTCATGCGATGCATGACTACATATGCATGTGTGTATGCATGTAAACATAAAGTGTTTCAGAAAGACTAGGGGTCAGCAACTATAGCCCACAAGCCAAACATGGTCTATCACCTGTTTTTGTATGGTCCACAAACTAATAATGGCCTTTGTGTCTTTAAATGGTTGAAAATAAGTCAAACAAAAATGTCATGATATGTGAAAATTATATGAAATACAAATTTCAATGTCCATAAATAAAATTTTATTGGAACACAGCCCTGCCTATTCATTTTTGTATTGTTAAATGCTTTCATGTTATAAAAGCAGGGAAACAGAGCCCATCTGGCCTGCAAAGAATCAGGTATATGATGCCAATCTAAGTTCTCTGAATATACATGTAACACACACACACACGCGCGCACACACACATGCACACACAAATGGTTTCACTAGGGAATTCTACCAAACCTTCAAAGACCAGATAGTACCAATACTTTATAAATTGTTTCAGAGCATTGAAAATGAAAGACACTTACTATTCTTATGAAGCAAGTATAACATTGACACCCAAACCTACTTTTATAAAAGAGAACATGACATGATAGCTCAATGTCATTTGTAAGTATTGTAGCAAAAGTTTTAAATAAAATATTAGCAACAAAATTCAACATCATATTAAGAAAATTATACACCTTGACCAAGTGCTATTTATTCTAGAAATATAGTTTGTTCAATATTGGGAAATTTGTTAATACAATATTAATAGATCTAAAGAAAAAAATCATATGGATATCTCCGTAGATGCTGAAAAAGCCTTGAAAAAATTCAACACCCATCTTTTGAAGAAAATACTCAAGAAAACAGAAGTTAATGAATACTTTCTTAACATGATAAAAGAAAAATAAAAGCCCTAAAGCCGGCCCACCATCTTACTTACTGTGGCAACATTTGAGGCATTTCTGCGAACATCAGGAATAAGGCGTGTGTACTCACTATTCAATTACTATTCAATATTTTGTTGAAGGTAATAGCCAATGCAATTAAATAATAGAAACAAATTATAAGTACAAGAATTAGAAAAAAAGTAAAACTATATTTTCAGATGACACATAGTATACCTGGGAACGCATAGAGTTGTGGTGTCCAATATGGTATCCCCTAGCCACGTGTGGCTATTGAACACTTGAAACATGGCTAGGGTGACTGAGAAACTAAATAGTTCATTTTATTTAACTTTTTAATTTAAATTCAAATACCTACATGTAGCTAGTGGCTAACATACTGGACAAAGCAGGCAGAGAATATTTCCATTATCATAGAAGGTTATATTGGACAGTGCTACCCTAGGGAGTCCAGTGATAAAACTAACCCAAACGATACAAGAATTAAGTAAGGCAGCAGGATATAAAATTAACACAGAGAAATCAATAGTCTTCATATACATAAACAATAACCAGTTAGAAGGTATGATGGTACCAAAAAACCCTTATATAATACATACTAAAAAAGATAAAGTACATAGGAATAAACAATAAGAAATGTGCAAAATCTACATAAGGAAAATTTTAAAACACATCTGTAAGACGTGTTACAAAAATAGATTTAAGTAAATGGGAATACATTGCTTGCTCTTAGATAGTATGACTTAACAGGCTGGGCATGGTGGCTCACGCCTGTAATCCTAGCAGCTTGGGAGGCCGAGGTGGGAGGTTGAGGCCAGGCGTTCAAGACCACCTGAGCAAAAGCAAGACCCCGTCTCTACAAAAAGTAGAAAAATTAGCTGGGCATGGTGGCGCGTGCCTGTAGTCCCAGCCACTCAGGAAGCTAAGGCAGGAAGATCGCTTGAGCCCAGGAGTCTGAGGTTGCTGTGAGCTAGGCTGCAGCTACCGTACTCTAGCCCAGAAGACAGAGTAAGACCCTATCTAAAAAATAAAAAAAAAGAATGACTTAACATATAGAGATCAGTTTCCCTAGAAATTTATAAATTTAATGCAATCCCAATAAAAATACAATAAGGCCAAGTACAATGGCTCCTGCCTGTAATCCCAGCACTTTGGGAGGCTGAGGCAAGAGGATCACTTGAGGCCAAGAGTTCAAGACTAGCCTGGGCAAGATACCAACTCTACAAACAATTAAAAAAATAACCAGGCATAATGGTGTGTGCTTGTGGTCCCAGCTACTGGGGAGGCTGAGGCAAGAAGATCCCTCGAGTCTGGGAGTTCAATCTAGCCTGGGCAACAGAGCAAGATCCTGTCTCTTAAAAGAAAAAAAACAACAAAAAACCAACAAGCTTCTTAATGGAGTTAGACAAATTGATATTAAAGGTAGCATTCCAAATCACTGGGACAAAGATGTGGGCTTTTTAGCAAATGGCTCTGGGACACATGGGTAGACATTTAAAAAATTAAATTAGCTCCATACTTCACACCATCCAAAACAATAAACTCCAAATGAATCAGATATTAACGTATAAATTGAAACCATACAAGTACCAGAAGAAATCATGTATCTGCTGATTTGCGCAAAAAACAAAGATGGGAAAGATAAAACAGAAACTTAGGATATTGGTTATCTACAGAGGTGGGTGCAAACAGAATGGAAAGGAAAGGGGTTGAAATGGGGAGAAGGAATGGGGAGTGATAGATGTTTGAATGATCCCTTTTTGTATAGCTCTAAGTTTTAGAACCATGTTCTTATTACACAGACTAAAAAATAAAAATATCAAATTAGCAAGGTTGAGAGGAAAAAACAACAAAGAGTGGAATATGAACAGAAACAAATGAACCTTACTGCTCATGCTGAAAATGGTGGAGAAGAACTAACCAAAGCAATTTTTGAACCTAGTGTTCTGACTAGATACCTTTAGGCTAAAAACAAAAACAGTGTAAATAAATATTGAACCCTGTTTAGTAGTCTCCCTGCCCCCTCACAGAAGTATGGGTTAGTAATTCTGAAACTATTTTCTATACATTTAAGGACTGAGCAAATAAGTAAATATATTATCCCATATAATGGCAGTCAATGTCAGAAAGTAACTATTAATACAGAAAGGGGGTGGTGGTGGATGGTTAAAATAAGCCCTGTGGTGTTGGATTGTAACTGGAAGTCTCAGGCTGAATTCATTAAGGTATCAGTATGAAGCCACAGTTGTTTGTTTTGGTTTGGTTCTTCTTGGTTTTTGTGGGGGTTTTTGGTAGGAAAGAAAGTGTTTCTATTTATTTTTTGACACATGAAACTGTACTTAAGATATACAATATGATGTTTTGATATATATATATGCATTGTAAAGTGATTACCACAATTAACGTATCCATCACCTCATACAGTTACTATTTGTGTGTGTGTGTGTGTGTGTGTGTGTGTTGGAAACATTTAGATCTATTCTCCTAGCAATTTCAAGTACACTATTATTATTAACTATAGTTACCATGTTGTACATGAAATCTCCAGAACCTATTCATCTTAGAGTTGAAACTGTGTACCTTCTCACATAGCTTTTAATATATATAGATAGACAAATAAAGAAATATGATACACACACCACACACACACACACACACACACACACACACACTTTCTAGTTCTATCCACTGAGACAGCCTAGAAACAATGATACCTCAGTAACTATAATCACACCTAGTGCTCAAATCCTGGTTTCTAAATACCATTCTCCACTAAAGGGAAGTAAAGCTCCTTTGAGAAATGGCTGATCCCAGAGCCAGGACTGTAAAAGTACAAGATGAGCCTGGGACATCTCGTTGTTCCAGAAAGTCAGAAAGTACTCAAAGAATGATGAGGACATATCAAAAGACTACAGGAGCCAACTTGAGAAATCAGTGAAAATTTGAGCATCAAAATAAATAATAACAGTAAAGGATTATAACCCTCTTTTGTTCCCTGTATGCAAAAATATCCCAATGGAGTTATAATTCCTGAGGGCTAAAAGTATAACTCCCTCTAGTAAATACAAATGCATTTTAACAGATAGCTCACAGCTTAAACAAGCATGACTCCAAGATTAATACCTTAGTGGTAAAATGAAAGGCAGTGGGGGAGGCACATGTGTGCTCTACCAAGAGTGAAGAATGAAGTCAGACTTAGGCAGAGGTATGTGTGCGCTTACGCTTAATGTATTAATATGTATCTGAAAAATATGACTCTCTGAGAAGGGATGGGAGAACCATGCTGTGGAAGAAGGAAGAACCTCTGATATCTAGGTCAGGCAGACAGATGGCATTGAGGGGTGGGGAAGATTGGAAGTAGAACACACTTGAATACACACACACACACACACACACACACAGCCAGGAAATGGGATGAAGTGACCAAAAGTGAAGGGGCTAGGGAACAGCTAGCTCTAACATTAATGTGAGCAAAGATGTGAAAGAGGAAATAAGTTTAACAGATATCTATTGCTATTGTCTTCCCTTGTGGACAAAGGAAGACAAACTGTTATTGCAAAGCTGCCCTTCTCCTGGTAATACATTTCTTTCCTGTAATAAATCCAATCCACAAACTGATCCCACCTCCAGTGTCCTAGGGAATAGGGAACCTATGTCCCAGGATTGAGCATTCAGTATGTCCTGGATGTCCCTGGCCAGAGTGATTAGTTCCAACTGGGCACCGGAGCTGAATAAGCTATATCAGAATCCTCTGCGGCAGTGCCTCCCAGACTGTAATGTGCATTTGAATCACCTAGGGATCTTTTTAAAATGACATTTCTGATCTAGTAGGTCTAGGGTAGGGCTTAAGATTCTGGACTTCTAATAAGCTTCCCAGTGATGCTATTCCCTGCTGGTCCGGGGACATAATTTTGAACATTAAGTCCCTTCAGAAATTTCTGCCAGAGGAATCAGGAATGAAGTACTCTTTATAACAGAGCTACTAAGTGATAGACTGATATTCAGGCTTTTGGCTTGTCTACAAGATACAGGATTTATGTTTTTGTCACTCACGTCTTCATGTTTTCTCTGTCATTATACACTCATAGGAAACAAAAGCCATATGTTTAACCTCTGTCACTCTCCACAATACCTTATTTGGTGTTTTATATAAAGAGATACATAATCAATGTTCTTCAAGAACCAATGGGAAAAAAAGTTAAATTCTGTAGATGAAAGAGATGCAGAAGATATTTTAATGAAGTAGTAAAGGATATGAAGGGGGAGGATCAGTTACTAGCTACCACTATTGAGGTAGAAATGAGACATCCTCTGGATATCCCTATGATAGTCCTAGATCCTAAACCCACCCAGCTATACAAAAAACTGACATCACTCTCATAATCCCTAAGGTGGGCCATTTTGGAAAATAACAAACCAATACCCATGAAATGCAAAAAAGCAAGCCCCCAAAACAAGCTCAAAGAAACTAGTAGAAAAATATAACTAAACTTGTCTCCAGATTTACTCAGTGCTTCCCAGGAGATTCCTAGACTAAAAACTATGGTCTCTAACTGACATTGTCAATTTCTTTTTAAGCCATAAGAAGGAAGCTTTATGAATAAAGAACCTGAATAGAAATTTCTCAAAAGAAGACATACAAATGGCCAAGAGGTATGTGAAGAAAAGCATCGAGGAAATGCAAATAAAAGCCACAATGAGATATCATCTCATACCTGTAATGATGGCTATTATCAAAAAGATAAGATGTAAGTGTTGGTGAGGATGTGAAACTCTTGTACACTGTTGGTGGGAATGTAAATTAGTACAACCATTATGGAAAATAGTACGGAGGTTCCTAGAAAAATTAAAAGTAAAACTACTATATGATCCAGCAATCCCATTTCTGGGTATATATCCAAAGGAAATGAAATCAGTATGTTGAAAAGATACCCTACATTCCTGTGTTCATTGCAGCATTATTCATAATAGCCAAGATATAGGATCAACCTAAGTGTCCATCAACAGAAGAATGAATAAAGAAAATGTGATACATATATACACACACAATGTAATACTATTCAACCTTAAACAGAAGTAAATCCTGTCATTTGTGACACCATGGACAAACTTAGAGGACATTACACTAAGTGAAATAAGCCAGGCACGGAAAAACAAATACCACATGATCTCACTTATATGTGGAATCTAAAAAAGTTGAACTCATAGAATCAGAGAGTAGAATGGTAATTACAAGGGCCTGGGGTGGTAAAGGGGTGATTGGGGAGATGCTTGTCAAGGAAAACAAAATGTCAGTTAGACAAGAGGAATAAGTTCAGGAGATCTATTGTACAACATGGTAATTATATTTAATAATAATGCATTATATACTTGAAAACTGCTAAGGTAGATTTTAAATGTTCTCATTATAAAAAAAAAGTATGTGAGGTAAAGTTAATATTAATTAGCTTGATTTAATCATTCCATAATGTATACATCATGATATTTTGACATACCCATCAAAATATGTTGTACAAAATAAATATATACAACTTGTGTTAATTTAAAAAATTTTTTAAAACATAAAACAAAACAATGCCCAGAGACTAGTGACTAGTTGACAGTTTTGAACTACCCTTTAAGATATTTTGGGGTATATAATTAAGTCACTGTGATACCTTTATATGTACCCAGTATAAACAAGCCTGTTTCACTTCCCTTCAAAGCAAGAATTCAGAAGAATCTTCCTTATAGAGAATCCCAACTCCTTTGCATGTAAGCAAGATTTTTTAAAGGAGAAAATACCCTCCCCTCTTTTAACCAAGTCCAGTACTCCTCAAGATCAGGCAATTATTTTCCTTGCTGACCAAGTTAAGCTTCAGCCCTCCATTAAAGTCATCTTTAATACTAAAAACAAATACGGAAAAAGAAACAAAGTCAAACCATCTAATAACGCCCTCCCCCCCCTACACACACACACTTCTTAAAAAGTAAACTCCCAAAAGAAGAAGTGATTTATCCGATTGGAGAGACTGGGAGAAATTCCTTGTGTGTATGCAATAATCCCAAATTCTCTTATTTTTTCTTTTAAACCAGTTAATCTCCAGAATGGGGGTGGTTCTATTCATCTCCACTCCTCCTAGGGAAGCGACTCTCAGTTTTCCAATTCCTCTGCTAGTGACAGAGTGAATCAAAAATCCAATTCAGGAGAAATGTATTAGGAAGGCTGTAGGTACACATCTAAACTGCATTCTGTTATTTTGAACTCCGTTTATCTGATTGCTGTATCTTTCAAACGACTTAAAACTTGGAGCAGAAGAGAAAGGGTGTGATTGTCAATCACCCCTTCAAACATCAAAAGTCAGCAGCTTCTAAAGAAATATACAATCTTTATAAATTTATTCCTAAATAAGTTAACAACATAGCTTTTAAATTACACTTGAACCTTGAACAACAGGGTTTGAACTGCACGGGTCCATTTATAGGCAGATTTTTTTTCAATAAATACAGTTGGTTCTCTTCACTGGGGATTCTGCACCTGCAACCAAACTCACAGATCAAAAGTATTCTCGGGATGCAAAAGCTATGCATGCAGAGGGCCAACTTTTCACGGGCAGAGAATGGAGAGGAGGGCACTTTGTAGAGAAGGAACTCCAGAAGTCTGCATAGGACTCTCTTGAGTATTTGGCTGAATATTAGGAAACACATGCACAGGTGCACAGGGTGAGACCCCAAAAAGCCTAGCAAAATATAACCATTAAGGAGCTGTGAGATGAAAAGAGGATCTACAGGACACATGGAACTGAGTGACGCTGGCATTCCAACCAAACAGAGTGAAGAGACCTCGCCAAAAACCCAGATTATACATTTGAAGTCCCAGAAAGGCCATGCCTTAGATGTAGGACTACTCTATGTCAAGAAACAATGTGAACATTTTCATGTTTCTGCATGGTGAAGGCTTTCTGAGCAAAGAAAACTGGCACTGGCTTAACAGGTAACTGAACAGATAGAGACATTAATAGTGATATAGAAAGTTATCTCTCAGAGCTATACATTTACATTTTAACAGGTAACAAAATCTGGAGCCATTTGTTTACATTCCAAAAGATAATTGGCCAAGAGACCTCCTTTTCTCCTCACAGAGGATTTGTTTACATTAGTAAGTTTACATTTGTTTACTTTAGGAAGTATATTATATCTCAGTTTCTCTGTTCTCTCTCTTTCTCTGTCTCTGTCTCTCTCTCTCTCTCTCTCTCTCTCTGCCTGTCTCTCTCTACCCCCTCCTCTCCGCTCTGGAGGGGAGGAGGTGCAGTTGTATAAGCAGCTCCTATTGAAGCTCCAAGAGTAATAATATGGGGTTCCTTTCATGTGGTGGAGATCCCCCCATACATGTAGATGGCATCTGCCCTCATCACATAGCCCTGCAGGATAAAATGGAGCAAGGGAAACCAATGCAAGATATTCTGCAGGTAAATAATCAGCCTGCCTATGATCTAGTAATCTTATGTTTACTGTCATAATAAAATAAATATAGATATAAAAACTTATTACTCTAGTTCTAGAATAAGTATCACTATAGATCTGCCATAAAAAAAGAAACTAAAATAAGCCTCAATAGGATCAACCTTGTTCTCCAGAAGTTATCAGAACAAAGCTCAATAATCTTTAAATTAAGACAACAAAATTCAGACTCGTAACAATATACACAATGCCCAGAATATGACAAAAAATTACCAGATGAGGAAGAAGCAATAAATTGTAACACATATTAATATTAACAAGAAAAAAAGTCACTAGAAACAGTACCAGATGACACAGATGCTGGAATTAGTAGACAAGGACTTTAAAAAGCACAAAAAATCTATATAAATGTAAATATATATATATAGATATACAGATTAAAAATCTATATAAATGTAAATCACACGGATATTTTTGCTCTAATGGAGAGCAAGCTTATCTTTGGCATCAGATGATTTAGAAATTACTTGAAGCAGTATCTCTGTTTTTCTCCAAAAAGTAACTTTAAATCTACTCAGATGTTCAAAAAGTATACCTCTAAAACCTTAAACCACTGAAGAGAGTCTTTGGTCTGGAAGATCTTGAGACAGGTGTTACCGATAATCCAACTCGAACGTAAAACAATCTTACTTTGGCTTCTTTGTCTTATTTACTTTTTAGCAGATTTATATCCCAAAGGACAGCCATGATAAACTAGCTGCAAACTGAATCCTCGGACAACTAAATAAGATAACCTGTTGAATAGGGCTGTTAAGAATTATCTACAGATACTGAAAAACATCAGATTTGAATTTTGACTGTATTTATTCATTAATTAAAATCAATAATAATTGTGCATCTACTCTGTGCTAGATGTGACATATACTACAATAAGTTGAACATGGCCTAATTGGACATACATAAAACAGATATTATTGTACTCTAAGAGGTATCATAGAGGTAATAGAAAAGGAAATAATTCCCCTTGTTTGGAGTTTGCATTGAATCATAAAGGATAAACAATAGTTCCTTCAGTAGATCAAACTTGAATGTTTTGCAGACAGAAGTAGACATTAGGAGGTTTTGGCATGATTGATTTTTTAACTTGTTTCTTTTCTGAAATTAATTGACTAATTTGTTCAGTCATTTCAATATTAGGCTCTTGTTCTCGTTTACCTCTGTTTTAAACATTTGTGTTCATTGTATTTGTGATTCTTATTGCAGTCTACTTCAAATCCCTTTTGGGAGTATTTCTACAATATAAGTACAAGAAATAGCACTAGAGGAAACTACTTATATATCTTAATTTTGTTTCTAAATACATTTTGGATTTAATTTATTTATTTCTTAAGTTTGTTTCTGAATATACTTTGGATTTTCCTGCATTTGTAGAACAAAATACAAAGGAAATCATAAAACATATATTGGTCTCAAGTCATCATATGTGTTTGTTTCTGAACTTAGAAACAACCACCCAAAATTTAATCATAAGTAATTTTAAGGCTCAAGGTCCTTCCCTTTAGTATTATGCACCAAAAATTTTCCTGCAACTTCTAGGACCTTCACATCAACAAAACTCAAAAGGACCTTTGGTACATCAATGCTTTTAAAAATGCTAATTCACCGCCATGAATAGCTAGCTATCAGCCTCCCAACTATGGATGTGTGAACCCAGACTGAGACAAGGTGTGCAAACAGCCTGCTCCCAGAGCCTTAGTTTAATTTTGGTTCGAGATGCCTTCTTTTAGAAAAACTCACACACACACAAACACACACACACACACACACACACACAACCTCTACACTAGTGAAAATGAAACCTTACAGTAAGAGTATCTAGAAATTTTCCTATGAGTTCAAAATCATATGTATATTTATAAGTTGGTTGAGAAGATACAGACAGAGAAACCGTTCAATTTACTAATATTGTCCATTGAAGAAAGGCAATCTTTGAATTGAAAACAACTATAGTTTGGGAAGACTAATTTTAACAACTTATAAAAGAGAGTTAGAGAGCACACATGGTTATCTCTCTCCACTTCATAATGCTATAATTAAAGTCCATGACAGCATTTGTACCTATAGATTTAATGCCTTAAATGATTATAGATGCTGACAGAAAGAGCATAATAAAATAAGGTCTGTAATAATAATAAAAAAGTAACTGCTACCCATTAGATTTTTTTTTTTACCTTTCTCTCCTTCAAAGGTAATGCAAAAGAAATAAAACAAAGTAGAAAGTCCCCAGTTTCCCCATTGACTTATACATTTGCCCCCTTTTCTTTCTTTTTAACTGTCTACCACTGCTGCCCCATGAACTTTGACTCTGATAAACTGCAAGGCTTGCAAAAACTGTCCTCACAAAACACTGTTCTGACATTTGAGAACTCAAGCAAGAGGCATGAAAACAGGAAAACCCCTAATGGTGAGTGGCAGTTAAAGCAAAAACTGCTGCTTAAGATAAAATAACAAGGTCACTTACTCAACTTTCCAATGTACTATGAAAACTCTGACGCTGCTTCAATCAGAGCATCACCTGGTTTTCAGGTGCTCCCTGATAACATATCTGAATGAAGCCTTTAACCTCTATTTGTGTTACTTACATAATATTCTCTTGGCAGTAAACTCTATATACAATTTAGTAAATTAGAAGATATAAAGCAAATGTATTCTGTTCACTTTAAAATACTAGTTTAAAGCAAAACTTGTAGAATTTATAATCATGCAAAATACCATAAAGATAATAAGGAATATAAAGAAGTTAATTTCTAATGTTCATTTATGTGAACATTCTATTATGTGAATGGCAGTAATGCTGGTTCCCTTACATCAGAAGAAAATCTCCAATGTCTTCAATAATACTGCCACTTGGCAAGAGTATATGGTGTTAATATCCTATCCATACTCAGTAACTCATCTAGCATGAGCTCAACAAGCATACTTCAAACTAACAGAAATAAAAAGTAATTTTGACTGTAACACAAACAGTAGTCAGAGGAAATTGGCTAAACTGTGTAATCCTTAACTTAGCATATAAAAATTAAAATAAGACTTTATATTAGAGTGCAAAGTATTAATATTACAACCAGAGCACAGTCATCTAATAAAAGAATGTACTAAAAACAATGAAGAAAACAAAAAGTTTAAACTGTAAGTGAAATGCCATTCTGTGCTGTTGCAATGAATTTCCAATAACGGTATCTACTTTATACTGGTTCAAAAACATTGCTTTAATTAGGTTGACCTTAAAAGAACTTTTCTAGAACTCAAATTCCTTAAAATGCTTCTATATACTATATCTGCATGTAATCTATCTGTCTAAATATGATTATAAAAGCTTTAAAATCACAATTTAGTATGTGTTTTAGGTACCAAATATCATTATTGTCACTTCTGCCAAACATCAAAATCCTATGCAGAGCCCATTAAAAGATTTAAAATTAAATAATAAATAAATAAATAAATAAATAAAAACAATGAAGAAAATGAAGTCAATTTATTCTCAACATTTTTCTATTTTATAATATTTCAGAATAATTTCTACTTTTGGTCTCTAAAAGGAAAAACAGCACTATAATAAGGTAATATTGAAATAAGATATACAATGAAGAGTATATAATAATTTTAGTAAAAGGGCTATGTTTTAAATAAAACAAATTTGGATCCAATAATTACATCAACCCTGATCATGATAAAACAAATTATCTTACCTCAAAGTCTATTTTTCTTAAGTGGTGGAACAAATCTATCATTAGTTATAGATATCTCTTTTCACTTATTTTCTGTCTAAAAGAATCCAAAAGCTAGAGCGAGGCTTTACAGTCAGACTTACTAAGGACCTATATGTCTTACCATATACTCAGGGGATTTTGCTCACAGGAAAGGAGTAAACCAGCAATAGATGAAAAAAAAATGCCCCTAGTTTTAGAACTTATTTTTATGGGTCCTCTTTAGATGATACCCATAATATTTAGAAAAATGCAATTAAATGTTTGTCTGAAGGTTGAGTCACATGTCAACCATTCAGTAAATAACTCATAAGAGCAGCTGAGTAGATAAATGGGTCATGATAATAAAATTTCCTTGACAAGTACATAATTATTTCTTAAATTTAATACTTTTCTTAGCAGGCAGTCAGAAGATTTGCATATTGTTGGTTATCTGTTAACAAAGGAAAAGTGAAAGCATTCTAACAGAACAATAGAAACTAGAACTAAAGAAAATGAATTTACTTCATGCCAAAAAGACTTTAAGTGACACTTCCAGTCCTGGAAGGTACAAGAATAAAGCCCTGTATCTCAACTATAGGAACACTATGTAACAACTTGAGCTCGTAACTGATATCAATGCATTCTGAAGGCTGGTGAAATAATTTCCTCCTTAAAATACTAACTAGTACTAAATGATACAACTGCAGGGCAGTCTGAGGTTCTCTGACTTTCCTAAATAGAAACAGATTCTTTTCTGGATACATAGAGTGACTTACCAAGTTGACATGTAGCTTAAGAAAAATGCAAGGAGAATGATTTCCTGATAAAGATAAACTTATAAACCATTTTCAGTAAAATTTTGAAAATAGCCTAGAGGGTAATCTTATCCTGGAGAATGGTGATGAAGGAAAAGTCACTCTCCAGAGCTTGGTTCAATGACCTTGAACCATACTGAAATTACTAACAAAGGTCACTAGAGAACTTACAACATTGCTTCCTCAAAAAAAAAGGAAACATATGAAATAGTTCAAAATTTTCAGTGATATCATGAAGAGAAAGCTGAGTCTAAATAACATTGTCTTACTAAGGTAAGGAAGGAGGTATGAGAGGTCCACTCTGGCAAGGTGGGGTATTTTATCACTGACATGGGTTAGAAATTCCAGTGCATGATGCTAATAAAAAACAACATTATTTTTGTTCACTTTATTATTGTTTTTAAATGTCCTACAGGTAACTGTAGTTCCTTATTGCCTACACCCTTGCCTGGGGCTCACCACACCCACTAACCTACCCTAGATATGCCCCACTGCATAAATGAAAGGTTTAGTTTCTCCAGAAGTTCTGGGCAAGATCCTACTGACAAATCAATAAATTGACCTGGAGGCCCAAACTGCCAAGAGAACTTTGGTTGCTTGTGGCTTTAAACCTCACAGGTCAAGGTTTTAAACATGATCCAGATGACCCAGTAATGAAATGAAAGAGGACCCACCAAAACAAGTTCTTAGAATACATAGAAACATCTTTCTGTTTGAGGGATTAAATTCTTCTTATAAATTTTTTAAATACGCTAGTAATTCTTTCACTAAGAGCATATACAGGCTAGGTGCTAGAGAGGCTTTAGTGAGCAGTACAGACATATTCCTCTGTCTTTGTCAAGCTTACAGTCTAACAGAGGGGACAATTTAAAATGAAAGTACAATAAACTATGAACACTGCAATAACAATGGAAATACAAGAAGCTATGAATGCATGTAGGAAGATCCCACAGTATTTTTTAAGCTTTTTAACCCAACCTATGTGAGCGCATAGGAAACATATTTATACTGTCACCCAGTTTCTACGTTGTACACATACAAATGTATGCATAGACACACCTACATATTATTAACACTGGAAAATTTTTATGAAACAATATTTTGCCCTTAGGATGTATGGCAAATTCTGATATTTTCTATTCCATCTTAATTTTCCTGGTCTTGAATCACTAAATTGATCCCTGCATGGGTTTTGACCTGAAGTTTGAAGTATTTTTAAGTCAGCTGCATTGCTTAGTAAAGATACAAATTGCTCAGCCCAAGCTAAAACTACTGAATTAGAATCCATACACGATAGGTCCCAGAAAGCTGGCACCGTAAAACCCGGCGGCTCTATTAGGCCAGGACATAATAGAACAAGTGGGCCCTGAAAATATACTATGGTTATATTTTCAGGTTGTCTGATAACCCAGCTATCAAGGCTTGCTCTCTCTGATTTTTCCCCCCTCAGACTCAATATATTCACTATATAACCTCCTGAACCACAAGCATCAACAAGAACAGAGCAAAAAATGTACTTTGCCTCAAAAGCAGATCAGCTGGAAACACTAAAGGAAGGTACAGGGTGAAGTCTACATAGAAACACAGAGAAAGCAGAGAGAATGAAAGCCCTGAAATTGTTGGCTCACTTCTACATCTATTTCTTGAGAAATCATGCTTTTTAAACAAAGTTGTAAGTATTACTCTCATAATCTTAACTGTACTTTGCAGGGTGGATGAAATTCCTTTTTAGGTTAGAAAGAAAATTTCCCAGACTCAGACAACCAAAACCAACTTCCTATAGAGCCAGAAGTTTAGGAGTTTAGAAACTCAGATGTCCTGCGGATGTGGGAACATCATAACCTTGCTATACCAAATTTATATCTCTCTTTAAATTATTCTCTATAATCAAGACAAGAAATAAATGAAGTAATGAATTCTACCGCAGGTTGGGGAAATCTAGGGGTTTGCAGCATTCTAAAAATAGTTAATATTTCATATTGTAAGAATGAAACTATCTTCTCTAAACAGTTGTTAATGGTTTTTAAAGAGAAATTTCCTAAAGAAAATTGAGTGTCCCTTTCACGGCCAATGAAAAGAAATCCTACCTCCCCACCCACCAACATAGAAAGGCAGCTAGAACATTGTATTCAACATAAACTAAGAAGAATATGTAAAGTCTATCAGAAAACTTTAATATTTTTTCCACAGAAGAGAAAAAAGAGAAAGATTAAGGGTATTTTCTTTGAAATAATGCCTATATGCAAAGCTCACCATCTTTAGATAATCTCTTGTCTTTTAGATATACAGTATATAGGAAGATAGGGTTAAAACTTAAGTCTGACAGAGAACAAAAAAGATGTGAATAGAAAATGCACAAAAATGAAACTGTTTTTTAATACAGAAGCACAGACATAGAGTTCAGAAAGAGATATTTTCTAAACCTTTTTATTTAATTTTTACCCTCTTATAAAAGCAGGTTCAAAGAACAGCCTTGAAATGAAAATAAAGACCTGAGGGGTAATTATAAAGCCTAGTACAAACTAAGTGCCACCAGGGAAAAAGGAGAATGAAAAAATTAAGGAAGAAGTAAGGGTCCTTCTGCATGGAAAAGTCTGACGGTATGTCTCAGCTCCAGTTCTGAAATCTTCTACACTGACGCTGAATGAGACATTATCAAAGTAAAAAGGATGATATGCTTCAAATCTTTGGAAAACTAAATTTATACACTTATACATTCTAACATACTGTCTCTTAACGGTATTAATTCTAAGTGAGGATACTAAGTTAGAAGGCAGTTATGGCCTAATTAGCAAGTGGCTCAGTGACAAATATAGCCTGCTGTATTAAAATTGCTTAGTAGCTATAGAAATTATAGATGGTAATTTCTGAAAGAAATTCTAATTCAACTGACTAGTGCAGTGAATGTCAAACAAAGGACAGCCAAATATATGTTGAAATTTCCATATACACGTATTTTAAAAAAGCATAACTCTAAAGAATAATTAAATAAAAAGCACATGTAATACTAATATCATTTTAGCATTAGAGGTAATAATACACACAAGAGCTTCGTTTTTCCACAAAGAACTTTCTCATATCATTTTACAATTTAAAATCTTCCATATCAATAAATTTCTCCAAGGTATTTACAATCTTACTTTAAAGTGCTAGAACCCACACAATCAAGTTGTTAATAAATGACAAGTTGGGAGTTTCCACTTACCTAGATATATTGTTGAAGCTGAGAAACAGACGTTGGAGGCAGGGCAAATTATCCACATCTCTCTAGAAGGAAACAGAAAGCAAAAATTTATCAGTTGAAAGAAAAAAATATTATAAATATCTTCTTGTTCAGCTGTTGAAATATATAGTCATTTCTATTTACTGCGACCTTGCTACACGATTGATTTCTACTGGACACTGAACTCCATTCTTCTCCACTGCAGATTAAATGGGAGGGTTTCAGTACATCCGCAGAACAAGCTGCACCACTCGCAAGGTAAAAAGCACTGAGGAGACAGGGAGAGATGCTGCTGCTAGCCTCTTTAAGCATGCTTTTCGGAAAGATGCCAAAATGCTACTTCAGCATTTCAACTGTAGCACAATCACAGTATGATTAAACATTTGGTAAAAATCACTTTTAAAAAGAAGCCATTCAAAAGCTTTAAATTTTAAATTTATACAATTGCCTTCCAAACAATAGTGAGAATTTCAAAGCTATTTACCTCACTATTCTCAAACCTCAGGAAATATACGACTCAGTTACAAATGAACCAATACACTAACAATTCTCCCCATAAAACTAAAAATAGATCATAGAAAATGTCACCAAAGGGCACTGTAAGGGCAATTTCCAGTCTAAGCACATATCAGAGGTTCTTACGAGGGAAATCTACCCTGTTATATTTATGTATAGCAGCCCAAAAAGGACACTACTGCTGTTTAAACAGTTACCCTTCACAAATACTGAAATGTTTACACCCAAATGATTTTTTAAAAATCACAAAACACAAGTAACGCCACCTAATTTCATTAAGTGAAAACACACAAACCTTCTGAAATGTATGACATGATAACAGAATCTTGAGAGGAAGCTTAGTAATCACCCAGTCTACAACTTCATTATTGACATGAGGAAAAGTGAACAGTTGAGGTTGCTGCGGGGACAGGGCGAGGGTGGGGTGGGAAGGTGGCCCAGGAGTACACACTGTCCTAGAGGCTAAGACAGGACAAGACTCTAGTTATCCTGCCTTCCAGTGCTCTGCTCTTTAAGATATCATATACTGCCACTTCTCATAGTATCATTTACAGTAATTCCCAGTTATATGAATTTAAATAATACAAATGTAAATATACTTCCATATTATTGTGACCAATATGTAAACCTAAATCAAAATTTGTCTTACTGTTTCCATAAATCATCATCTTTCCTCCTCCCTCCTTTCTTTGCCCCCCTTTAAAAATTACTATTTCTAAGACCTCAGTAAGAGTTTAGGCAAGTGCATTAGAATTATAGACACGCCTAGCTTTTCTCAAAACGCTACATTTATTCATTTTAAAAAGCTTGTTGAACAAAGAAAATATAAAAGTGATAGAATTGTGGCAGAGCCACTTCTTAATGGTTTTTGAGAGAGCACAGGAGAAATGAATCAGGCTTAAGATGTTCTCCTACCTTCCCTGTACTATTCTCCAAACTTCTCTCACTCCCCCGGATCCTAAATAGTATAAAATGCATACCATTGCCCATGATCAAAACAGTGACTATGCAGTCCATTCATTGGACACTATTATTCTCAGAACCATCCCTAAAAAGCCTGTACCACAGATGTGAGACAGTGATTTTTAGAGCTTTCCACCGTCAAGGAATAGGTCTGTAGAAAACAGGAGGGCAGCCGAATTTCCCTCAGTGGGTGATAGGCTTTACATGTGGACAGACTTCCTGAATCATTTCTTTCAGCCACATCTCCCTGATGTGCACAAAACTTGGGGAAGAGTGATGGACTAGTGATAGGACCCACTTTATTTCAGGGCCCTATTTTCCAAAGGTAATGGCAGCTTGCTGTCTATCTGGTTTCTAGAAACATGAAGTCATAGCCTAACCGAGAGTCCTCTCTGTACTCTTGGGGACTCTCTTCTCCCGAATTCTTCCTAGAATCTACCTGTCAGCATTGTTACTGACACCCAGATGTTAGAAACTGAGAGGCAGTAGCCTGGATCTCCTTTGAATCAAGGTATCTTTTTAAAAATATACATTTGACTTTTTGAGCTCCAGCATACCAGCTTCACAGACCATAGAGACACTTTTTAAGACACAATTTTTGCAATTAAAATCTAAACTCAAATTATATCAGTCTATAATTATTTGAGAAAAGGTTTTTTAAAGTTAATTTGATAAAATTATAATGCTTTGTATTTATCTTTATTTATGAAACAAAATTTATAAGTCTTTACAGAATTTTCAAAAATTATTAAACATCATTACCTGATAGTTATAAAAAATATTCTCAACAAATTGAAAAACTAAAATATGGAATTCAACTACATATATCCCTGTAGCCATTTATATAGATAGCCTTTCTAGAACTTTAAAAAGCAAAATTACCCACAATTATTTTCTATTGTTCCAAATTTCATCTGTAAGAAAATGATAACTTTTTCTAGCAATTCTGAGATATACTTTTGTAATAAAATTCTAGCATTACAAATAGACAAAAAGAAAATTCATATTCACGATATCAATTATTTATAGATGGATCATTTATAGAAAAGGACTTGTAAACACTATTAGAGGATGGCTTCTCTAATATGAAAAAGTAAACAAAATATAGAAAATATTAACACATAAGATCCAAAGAGTAAGATTCAACATCCAAGAGAGGCAAAGAGAAATCCAAGGATGACATCTGTATAGCAAGGCTAAGAGCAACCAGTCTACATTAGAGACAGAGGACAGAAGGCCCTAAGAGGTGTATGTCCAAGGGAGGAAGGTGAAACATAGATTACCTGACATATTTGCCCATACAGAGAGGAATTTTAGAGTTCTGTTGGATAGTTTAAATATTAATTAATGATAGTTAAATAAAACCCTAAATTAATGGGAAAAATGAGGCAGTTATTAATCCCTTAGAAAACAAAAATTTAATATCACGGTTCAAGACTCACATTGAAAACTTCACCTTCCTATATCGACCAATCCTAATCTATAATATCATAAATTTATCAATTTTAATTAAGCCTCTGCATTGAAAAGACCACCCTAAAGCAGAACTCCAAGAAATCTCAGAAATAAATCTCCTGCCTTTGCCCTTGAAGACATGACCAAGACTTTGTCAAGATAGTATGCTTTTACTTGCCAGTAAGTAATAATCTCACTGTTGCTTTATCAACAGATTATTCTGGTGGTATTTTGGAGGAGCTAGCATTCAATAATATGCTTATCCAAAAAACATGATATAATTATTTTGGAATGACGGGCCATTGTGACATCCCAACCCTGGAATACTACTTCTGCCCAGGGGTCAGATCTATGACTGCTGCCCCACCTTGCCCCTGCCTGGCAGGGAGAGAACAGGGAGTCCTGGTGCTCATACATGCCCCATGAGCAAGTGACTTGCACCCCTGCTGCTGCCACTGCCAAGGGACCTAGCCAAAACAGGAGACCATGGGCCTAGCACCCGCTGCTATGGCCTGAGTGTTACCGCTTAACTATACCTCCTGTGGACCCCAGGCAGAGCACACACCCTGGCAGCTGGACCACTGCCACCAATTCTGCTACCACCTGGGAGGCCCCAAGCAGGGCAAAGGGCAAGAGCCAGTGCAGCTGCCATGTTTGGAACTGGGCAGACTGCATGCCATGGACCCATGCCACACCCTATGCATTCCCTGGCCACTCACCCAGCACCACTGCTGCCCCAGCCCATGCATGTGAGTGCCGTGCCCCATGGACCTGCTCTATCCTCCACAGGTACTCTGCCCAGCTTGATCAAGTTTCTGGCGTAGAACCCAAGTACACCAGCCAGGGCTCCATTCCTATCATCACTGAGTAACAGAGGTCCCAGCAGAGAAGAACAGAGGTATTGTGTCTATCATCTGTTTGGGGCTGAGAGAAGAGGCCCCAGATGAGGAGGAACCAGCATAAAAACTCTGGTAACATGAAAAAATAGGCTGTCTAACCACCCCCAAATGATCACAATAGTTCTCCAGTAATGAATTCCAACCAAAAGGAAATTGTTGAAATGACAGATGTGTAATTTAGATTATGGATGGCAAGTAAGATGAATGAAATTGAGGAGGTGGTAGAAAACCATATCAAAGAAACCAAAAAATAATTCAGGACATGAACAAAAAATTCACTAAAGAGAGAAATAATATTAGAAAAAAGATAACAGAACTTAAAGAAATGAAAGAGTCATTTAGGGAATTTCAAAATACAGTATAAAGCTTTAACAACAGACTAGACTAAGCAGAAGAAAGAATCTCGGAGATTAAAGACAAGGATTTTAAAGTAAGCCAGTCAGTTAAAAATGTAGAAAAAAAAAAAAAGAAGAATGAACAATCACTGCAAGAAATAATGGGATTATGCAAAGTGAGCTAACATAAAAATCATAGGGGCCAGGCGCAGTGGCTCACAACTGTAATCCTAGCACCCTGGGAGGCCAAGGTAGGCGGATTGTTTCATCTCAGGAGTTCGAGACCAGCCTGAGCAGAGCGAGACCCCGTCTCTACTAAAAAAAATAGAAAGAAATTAT
>RJWJ010001715.1:75399-120869 GCA_004363605.1 Indri indri
TAAAAATATATAGAAAAAATTAGCCGGGCATGGTGGCGCATGCCTATAGTCCCAGCTACTCGGGGGGCTGAGGCAGTAGGATTGATGAGCCCAGCAGTTTGAGGTTGCTGTGAGCTAGGCTAACGCCACAGCACTAACTCTAGCCAGGGCAACAGAGTCAGACTATGTCTCAAAAAAAAAAAAAAAAATCATAGGTATCCCTGAGGGAGAAAAAGAAAAGGCAATCAGGCCGGGCGCGGTGGCTCACGCCTCTAATCCTAGCACTCTGGGAGGCCGAGGCGGGTGGATTGTTTGAGCTCAGGAGTTCGAGACCAGCCTGAGCAAGAGCGAGACCCCGTCTCTACTAAAAAAAATAGAAAGAAATTAGCTGGACAACTAAATATATATATATATATATATATATTAGCCGGGCATGGTGGCGCATGCCTATAGTCCCAGCTACTCGGGAGGCTGAGGTAGAAGGATTGCTTGAACCCAGGAGTTTGAGGTTGCTGTGACCTAGGCTGATGCCACGGCACTCACTCTAGCCTGGTCAACAAAGCGAGACTCTGTCGCAAAAAAAAAAAAAAAAAGGAAAAGAAAAGAAAAGGCAATCAGCATGGAAAACCTATTTGAGAGAATAATTGAGGAAAACTTCTCTCATATTGCTAGAGACCTAGATATCCAGATACAAGATGGGCACTGAACACCTGGAAGATTCATAACAAAGAGAACACCACCAAAACACATAGTTGTCAGCCTGGCCGAAGTCAAAGAGAAGGAGAAATCCTACAAGCTGCAAGACAAAAGCAACAAGTTACAAAGGAGAACCCATCAGACTAACACATATCTTTCAGCAGAGACCCTTCAAACCAGAAGGGACTGGGGTCCCATTTTTAGTCTTCTTAAACAGAATAACTGCCAGCCGAGAATTTTCTATCCCGTAAAACTGAGTTTCATAAATGATGGAGAAATAAAGTCTTTCCCAGATACGCAAACACTAAGGGAATTTGTTACCACTAGACCTGCCCTACAGGAAATGCTTATAAGTGGTCTATACGTGGAACAGAACAATCAACACCCACCAGTGTAAAAACACCCAGAAGTAAAAGCTCACAACTCTGACAAAACAGGAACACAAGGGAAAAAACAAAGCAACTAGGTATCATTCAACTTGATGAATAGAACAGTATCTTACATATCAATACTAACATTAAATGTAAATGGTCTTAATGACCCATTTAAAAGATAAAGCCTGGCTGAATGGATGAAAAAACACACCCCAAGTATAAGATGTCTCCAAGAAACCCATCTAAATCACAGGGGTTCTCATAGACTCAAGGTAAAGGGGTGGAGAAAAATATTCCATGCAAACGGAAACTAAAAGCGAACAGGAATATCTATATTCATATCAGATAAAATGGATTTTAAATCAAGAATGGCAACAAAAAGATAAATTATGTAATGATAAAGGGAGCAATTCAGCAAGAAGATATAACAATCTTAAATATACATGCACCTAACACAGGAGCTCCCAGAGTCATAAAACAAATTCTATTAGATTTAAGCAAAGAAATAAACGGCACCATCATAATTGCTAGGAACTTCAACACTCCACTGACAGAACTAGACAGATCATTGAGACAGAAGATTAACAAAGAAATACTGGACTTAGATGAGACTCTAGAACAAATGGACCTAACAGACATCTACAGAGCAGTCTACCCAAAAACTGCAGAATATATATTCTTCTCATCAGCGCATGGGACATTTTCCAAGATATATCATATGTTAGGCCACAAAACAAATTTTGGCAAACTCAGAAAAATCAAAATCATTCCATGTATCTTCTCAGATCACAGTGGAATAAAACTAGACATAATTCCAAGAGGAACTCTCAAATCTATATAAAGTCATGGAAATTAAACAACCTGCTACTCAAAGATTCTTGGGTCAATGACAAAATTAAGAAGGAAATCAAAATATTTTTCAAACTGAACAATAAACATGACACAAGCATCCAAAAATCTATGGGGTACAGAAAAAGCAATGTTAAGAGGGAAGCTCATCAAAGGCTTACATCAAAAAGACAGAAAGATCACAAATTACCAATCTAATGTCACACCTCAAGGAACTAGAAAAAGAACAAACCAAACTCAAGCCAGCAGAAGAAAAGAAATAACAAAGCTCAGAGCAGAACTAAACAAAATGGAAATCAAAAACAAACAAACAAACAAACAAACAAAAAAACAAAAAACCAATACAAAGGATCATGGAAACAAAAAGTTGGTTCTTTAAAAAGATAAACAAAATTGATAGACCTCTAGCTAGATTAACCAGAAATAGAAGAGAAAGGACTCAAATAAGCTCAATCAGAAACGAAAAAGGAGACATTACAACTGATGCAACAGAAATACAAAATATCATTCATGACTATTATGAAAACCTCTATGCACACAAACTAGAAAATCTAAAGGAAATGGATAAATTTTTGGAAACACGCAACCTCCCAAGCTTAAATCAGCAAGAAATAGAAATCCTGAAAAGACCAATAATGAGTATCAAGATTGAAAACAGCAATAAAAACTCTCCCAACAAAAAAAGCCCCAAACCAGATGGACTCACAGTCGAATTCTACCAGACCTGCAAAGAATTGGCACCCATTCTACTGAAACTCTTCCATAACATTGAAAAGGAAGGAATCCTGCCTAAACTCATTCTGTGAAGCCAGCATCACCCTGATACAAAAGCCAGGAAAGGCCACAACAAAAAAGGAAACTACAGACCAATATCGCTTATGAACAGAGATACAAAAATCCTCAGCAAAATAAGCAAACAGAATTTCACAGCACATCAAGAAAATAATCCACCATGATCATGTGGGATTCATCCCAGGGATGGAAGGATGGTTCAGTACATGCAAATCAATAAATGTGATTCACCACATAAATAGAAATAAAAATAAGGACAACATGATTATCTCAATAGATGCAGAAAAAGCATTCAATAAAATCCAGCACCACTTCATGATAAAAACATTCAATAAAAATAGGCATAAAAGGAACATACCTCAAAATAATAAAAGCCATATATGACAAATCCATGGCCAGCATCATACTTAATGGGGAAAAGTTGAAAGCATTCCCCCTAAGAACTGGAATGAGACAAGAGTGTTCACTGTAACCACTTCTATTAAACGTAGTACCAGAAGTCTTAGCTAGAGCAATCAGACAAGAGAAAGAAATAAAGGGCATCCAAATCAGGAAAGAGAAGGTCAAACTATCTCTGTTTGCCAACAATATGATCTCATACCTAGAAAACCCTAAAAATCCCACCAAAAGACTCCTACAATTGATAAATTCAGTAATGTTTCAGGTTGTAAAATTAATGTACACAAATCAATAGTATTTCCATATACTAACAACAGCCAAGCTGAGACTCAAATCAAGCACTCAATATCATTTACAGTAGCTACAAAGAAAATAAAATGCCAAGGAATATACTAAACCAAGGATATGAAAATTTCTACATGGAAAACTATGAAACACTGATGAAAAAAATCATAGATGACACAAACAAATGGAAAAAGATCTCCTGCTCATGGATTAGAAAAATTGACACTGTTAAAATGTCCATACTACCCAAAGTGATTTACAGATTCAACACAATTCCCATCAAAATTCCAATGTTATTCCTCACAGATCTAGAAAAAATAATCCTAAACTTCATATGGAACCAAAAAAGACCCCAAATAGTCAAAGCAATTCTAAGCAAAAAGAACAAATCTAGAGGCATTACCTGACTTCAAATTATACTACAAAACTATAGTAACCAAAACGGCATGATACTTGCATAAAGGTAGACACATAGACCAATGGAACAGAATAGAGAACACGGAAATAAAACAATATAGCCACAACCAGCTGATTTTTGACAAAGCAGACAAAAACATACACTGGTTAAAAAAAATCCCTATTCAATAAACGGTACTGGGAAAACTGTATAGTCACATGCAGAAGAATGAAACTGGATCCCTAACTCTCACCATATACAAAAATTAACTCAAGATGGAGTAAAGACTTAAATGTAAGACCTGAAATCATAAACATTCTAAAAAAATGTAGTAAAAATTCCTCTAGACAAAGGCTGGCAAAGAATTTATGAGTAAGATCCCAAAAGCAAATTCAGCAACAAAAAAAATCAATAAATGGAACTTAATTAAACTAGAAAATTTCTGCACAGCAAAGGAAATAATCAACAGAGTAAATAGACAATCTACAAAATGGGAGAAAATATTTGTAAACTATACATTTGACAAAGGGCTAATATCCAGAATCTACAAAGACGTCAAACAAATCAGCAAGAAAAAAACAAATAATCCCATTAAAAAGCGAGCAAAAGACATGAACAGACTCTTCTCAAAAGAAGATAAATGGCCAACAAACATGAAAAATGCTCAGCATCAATTAATTATCAGGGAAATGCAAATTAAAACCATAAAGAGATAGTACATTACCCGTCAGAATTGCCATTATTAAAAAGTCACAAAACAAAAGACATTGGCGTGGTTGTGGTGAAAAGAGAATGCTTATAGACTGTTCGTGGTAATGTAAACTTTGTACAACCACTATGGAAAGCAGTATGGAAATTCCTGAAAGAACTGAAAGTAGACCTACCACTCAATCTGGCAATCCCACTACTGGGTATCCACACAAAGGAAAAGAAGTCGTTTTATCAAAAAGACACCTGCACCTGAATGTTATCACAGCACAATTCATAATTTCAAAGATATTGAATCAACCTAAATGCCCATCAACTGATGAGTGGATAAAGAAAATATATGTATATACACACACACACACACACACACACACACACACACCATGAAGTACTACTCAGTCATGAAAAGGAATGAAATAACGTCTTTTGAAGCAACCTGGGTAGAACTGGAGATCATTATCCTGAGTGAAGTATCTCAGTATCTGTTTATTCATATAAACAGATACCACCCACATGTTCTTACTTATAAGTGGGAGTTAAACAAAGGATATATATGGTCATAAAGAGTAGTAATGGACATTGGAAATTAAGAAGGGAGGAGGATGGGAGGGGATAAGGGATAAAAATCTACCTACTAAATACAATGTACACTATTCTGGTGATAGGTACGCTGAAAGCCCTGACTTCAGCATGACACAATTCATGTACATAACCAAAAACACTTGTATCCCCTAAATTTTTTGAAATAAAAAGAAATCAATCAATGCAGGAAACTTCATTGTTGTGTTATTTTAAGAAATTGCCACAGCCAACCCAATCTTCAGCAACCACCATCAACATCAAGGCAAGACCCTTCCTCCACCAGCAAAATGATTATAATTTGCTGAAGGCTCAGATAATCATTAGCACTGTTTAGCACTAAAGTATTTTTTAATTAAGGTATGTACATTGTTCTTTTAGACATAATGCTACTGCACATTTAATAGACTATAGTGTAATGTAAACCTAACTTTTGTATGCACTGAAAAAGCAAAATTTCATATTTCAGCAATATTTGCCTTATTGCTGTGGTCTGGAAATGAACCCACAATATCTCTGAGGTATGACTGTACTAGAAATAAAGAAACCTGGGCATTTATGAAAAAAATTCATACAGAGCTTTTAGAAACAAAAAATTATGGTGATTATCAAAAACTTAATGGATGGACTGAAAATCAGATCAAACTGAGGAGAAAGTGCATTCAAAGGTAGAACCAAAGAATTAATAAGAATGCAGAAATGCAGCAGAAAGCAATAAGAACTATGAAGATTATAAAAGGGGGATTAACAAACAAAAGACAGAATGACAAGATCCATACCATATCCACTAGCTGTTTAAGAAGCAGAAAGAGAGAAAATGGAAGGTACAATATTTGAAAATATAAAGACTCAGAATGTTCCCATGATTAATAAAAGATGTGAATCTGCACATTCAGGAAACACAAATATTAGGTATGCTAGTAAAACTAACATATTTTTATCAAATCTGTTATTATCTTACAACTATTTTATACAACACTTGGGGAAAAATAAACTTAAGATTAACCTATAGTAGTTTAATCTATCACTTAAAATTTTTATTTCATTATTACTAAAAGAGCTCTTTTAGAGTTACTTAACCAGATTTTTTTTTACCAAATATTATTATGCATACATGAAAAGTTAGGCAAAATAAATTTATCAAACTTCCAAAATATCTCCACTTGCTATCAACTATGCAAGAGCAGTTGCCTAGGGTGTGGTTTGGCATAATGGTAGATAAAAAGATGGAACAGAACATGGGGTGCAGAAAAAGACCCATTTGATTCTCACTCAATTTCAACAATGACACAAATTCAATACAGTGGGAAAAGAAGGTCCTTTTCAATAAAAGGTGATGAAGAAAATATATATCCCTATGTGTGAAAAAGGAACCACAATCTCCTACATCACAGCATACACAAATTTAATTAAAGATGGATCACAGACCTAAATAGAATGGTAAAACTATAAACTTTCTGGAAAACAATATAGGCAAACATCATCATGATATTGGGATAGGACCCAAAAGACACTATAATAAAACAAACGGATAAATTGTACTTCACTAAAATTTAAAGTTTCTGCATATCAAATACTCTGTTAAGAAAGGGAAAAGGCAAGCCACGGAGAAAAAAACAATACGTACATTAAAGGACCTGAATTTAGAATGACAAAAAGATAAACAAAGCAATTTTTTAAATGGGCAATAGACTTGAACTGACACTTCATAAAAGATGAAAAGATGCTTGAAAAGATGTTCAACATCATTAGTCATTAAGGAAATGTAAATTAAAACCACAATGAGAATCACAGAATTGCTAAAATTATAAATACTGACAATGCCAAATGTTGGCAGGGACATAGAACAATTAGAACTCTCTATTGCTGGTGGGAGTGTAAAATGGTACAATCAACTGGTAGTTTCTAATTAATTTAGACATGTACCTGCCCTATGGCTTAGTAATGACACACCTATGTATTTACCTAACAGAAAAGAGGGCACATGTCCACCCAAAGAAATATATAAATAAAAGACTACAAGAATATTCATAGCAGCTTTATTTGTAAAAGCCAAAAATTGTAAATAACCACTATATCTGTGAACAGAAAAATAAGTAAACAAATTGTATTATATTTATACAATGGAATACACTTCAGCAATTAAAAAAACATATAATAAAATGGATGAATATCAAAACATTACGATAAGTATACAAAAGAGTACATACTCTTTATATTAATATATATAGTTTACATAAAGTTCAAAATCAGGCAAAATTAATCCATAGATATAGAAGTTAGAATACCTGTGGGTTAGGGGAAGGGACTGATGGGTAAGAGCACAAGGGAACTTTCTGGGGTGACAGAAATATTTTATATCTTGATCTGGGTGATGCTCACCTGAAAGTACTCAGATAAAAAAATTATTGAACTGTATAGTTAATATTGTACATTTTACTGTATCTTAATTATACATCAATAAAATATAAATGAAAGTCTTCACATTTAGAGTTAAACTTAGGAATCACTTTTCAATTAATAATGTCCATGCTTTTCACACAATATTGTCTTCTGTGCTATTAAGAACATTAATGTGATATATCCTAAAAGTGAGCTTCATTACTGTCCTTGGGATTTTCTTCCAAACTACTGATACACATTCTGTATGTTTTGACGTTGTAAGATAAAGTTCACACAGCTTCTTGTTATTTTGAAATTTCTTTCATCTATTCCAAAGGGTTTGCTCAATTTATCCTGCCTTCAGTTGTATTGTTTGACATGTGATAAGCAACCTCTGTGAACCTAGCTTAGTAACAAAATGTTAACGCAGTTTCACCAATATATGGTTATTTTCCTTTTAAACTATTTGATTGTTAATTAGCAAAAAGGGGTGGAATTGCAGTCATCCTTCCAATGAAAAACTTATTTCTTTGCAACTCTATTTCCATGCTTTTTTGAATACACAGTAAGGTTTCATTTCAATGCCAAATAATGGTGTAATCTTTTAAAATACATTTGAACAGTGATTAAACTCAAAACATGTAGTACCGACAAATGAAATGACAATAGTATAAACAGCTATAATCAAATTCACATATACTTAGGTAATGAAATTGCTGTACACTGTTCAACAGTGACTATAAAATGTCATAGATTGTAAGACATATCCACATCTCAGATTTGATGAAACATGGAAAAATGTGTCTCAAATTGATAAAATATGATAGTACCACATCTAAACACATCATAGCGAATCTGACGGACTTTAAAAAGAAATCTGATAATCTTAAAGGCAACCAGAGGAAGAAAAAGAAGATACCCTACACACGCACATTAAAAAAACGATAGTAGAAATTTTAATGACAATACAGAAAGTCAAAGACAATGGAATATGATCTTCAAACATCTGGGAGAAAAATAACAGTCAATCAAGTAAAGCCATCAGTCATGAATAAAAGCAAAATAAATATCTTTCTCACCAAACAAAAACTGAGAGAGTTTACTACCACTAGAGTCCCCTTAAAGGAACTTTTTCTAAATAATATATTTTAAGAAAAAGAAAAGACTGAGATGAAGGAAGCAGTGGTGAACCCAAACGAGTAAGTGACTAAAAACCACAACAATTAAAATGTCTAGTTTTTGAGGTAAAAGAAAATATTAGGCAAAAAAACATGTAAAATGGGAAGGGTTGTTGGATTAAATGATTCTAAGGGCCTTATCCGAGAAGAGGGTTGAGATGTATATTAACTCTATGATTTAAGTGACGTCTATATTTCAAAAGGTTAAGAGTAGCCATTAAAATGAATAAGAAAGAGTAGAGAAAACTCCATCAACCCAAAATAAGGCAGAAGGGGAAAAAAGCATAGGAAAAGCAGGATAAATAGAAAGCATGAAATAACATCAAAGTAATAAATATAAATATATCAGTGATCACAATTAGTATAATAGACTAAAGTGTCTGGTTAAAAGATTCTCAGACTGTATGTTTAAAAAAGAAGCCATGTGTTCTTTATAAGAAAAAGGTTGAAAATTAAAGAATACATATTTGATAGGATGCACTGAGAAGAACTCAGTGCCACTTATGTGGTATTCCTCCCAAAAGTGCATGATCTAAATCCAATGAGGAAACATCATTAGACAAGCCCAGATGCTAAGACATTCTACAAAATAACAGGCTTGTACTCTTCACGAATGTCCATGTCACGAAATACAAAAAAAGATTCAGGTACTCTTCCAGATTAAAGAAGACTAAGGAGACATAACAACTGAATGCAACGCAGGATCTTGGATTTTCTCTTGTTATAAAGGACGCTATTGGGACAAATAGCAAAGTCCAAATGGGAGCTATAGATTAGATAAATGGTATCATATCAATGTTAATTTCCTGATTTTGATGATACTATGGTTATATAAGAAAATTCCTTGTTTTTATAAAATACACTCTGAAGTATGTGGCAATAAAGCACATCATATAGTATCAGTAATTTATTCTTAAATAGTTGACAAAAATTATATATAAACCGACAGATATAAAGAAAAGGAAGGAGAGAGAGAAAGAGAGAGAGAGAAGATAAAGCAGATACAGCGAAATGTTATCATTTAGAGAATCTGGGTGTATTCTGTACTGGAAATTCTTTATACTATTGTTACAGCATTTTCTGAAATTATGTCAAATTAAAAAATTATTTTAAAGGTTAAGAAATAAAAAATACACCAAGAAAAAAATAATCAAGAGAAAGCTGGTGCTGGCATTAACATTAGATTAAATGAATATTAAGGCAATAAGTATTATTAGTGTCCTGATATATCCCAACTACCTAGAACAGTGTCTGGCATATAGCCCATGCTCATAAAATATTTGCTTAATGAAGGAGTTAGTAATAAAGAGAGTTAATACAAAATGATAAAATGAACAATTTACCAGGAAGAGAAATTAAATGTGTATGCACCTAGAAACATGGCTTCAGAATACCGATCAAATACTAGACAAATGTATTGATAGTAAGCTTTGACTACAAATAAAGAAGTAAATAAAAATCTTAGCCAATTTCAAAGAACCAACTATATATAATCTCCATTCATTGGCCACAATACAATTGAATTAGAAAAGAATAGCTGTAGAATAAGAAATTCATACATTTCAAAATTTTAAGATATATTTTAAATAACACATGGATTAAAGAAGAAATCATAATGGAAATTAGAAAACATTTAGAACTAAATGATAAAAATACTAATTTCAAGACTTGTGGGAAGAAGCTGAAGTGGTTCTTACAGGGAAATTTACAGCCTTAAATACTCATACAGAAAACTTAAAAGACTGAAAATTAACATATCTGATATCAAACACAAAACTTGAGAAAGAAAATAGAGAAAATAAGAGAGACAAGAACAAAAATCAGTAAAATAATATTTTTAAAAGACTATAAAGAGGTTCAACAAAATCAAAAACTGATTCTCTGAAACTACTAGTAAAATAGACAAATCTCAGGCGATATTGATCAAGGAAAAGAAAAGCATCAATAAACATTATTAGAAGTGACAAGGGGGTCATGACTAAAGATAACAGAGCAGCCAAAACCAAAAAAAAATAAAAAATAAAAAGTGAACTTAGATGAAAGGAAACTATTAAAACATCAAAACAGACACCAATTATTGTTACTAAGTCAATAGTTTAAAACTACCTAGACTATTTTACAGATCAATTCTACCAAATATTCAAGGAACAGGTCACCTTTATTTCATGTAAGTTGAGATTTATTACAAATAGGAAACCAAAATGGGAAATCAGAGAATATCAAAATAGGAAGCAATTCTCAGTTTACTTTATGACATTAGTACAACACTGATACCAGAAAAGAATAAAAGGAAAAGAAATTATAAGCCAATCTCATTTATTATCAAAGACATAAATAATATAAATAAAATGTTAGCAAACAACCTCTAGAAATGTATATGAAATACAGCTCATAATATATGACCAAGAATGCTAGAATGACTTATAATTACAAAATCTTCTAATATAATTTGCAAATTTAATAAACAATCTGTATGATCAATCCAAGAGTTATAGAAAAATAATTTAATAAAATCCAACAATCATTCAATATAAACTCTAAGCAAACTAAAAATGGAAGATAATTTCTTCAGACTGATACATGGAATCTAGCAAACATAGCTGGTGATAAATTTCCTTTAACATCAGGAATCAAGTTTCACTTCTCCAGTTTCACTTCTCCATTCAACCTTGTAGTAGAGCTTTTGTCTAGCTCAAACAAGAAGAAATGATAAAATTGCCTTAGCCATTTGGGCTGTTATAACAAAATAACTTAGACTAGATAATTTATAAACAACAGAAATGTATTAGTCACATTTGTGAAGGCTGGGAAGTCCATGATCAAGGTGCCACCAGATTCAGTGTCTGGTGAAGGCCCATTCCCTAGAGATGGCTCTTTTTATGTGCCCTCACATGGCAGAAGGAGTAAACAAGTTCCCTCAATCCTCTTTTAAGGGGCACTAATCCTATTCACCTAATCACCTCCTAAAGCCCTACCTCTTAATACTATTACGTTGGTGATTAAGTTTCAACATACAAATTTTGGGAGACACCAACATTCAGACAATAGCACAAATATACAATGATTAGGGGAAAATTGTCATTATTTGCAAAAAATTATAATTATCTAAATAGAAAACTCAAGATAATCTATAGACATATTATTATAATTAAGTGTTCAGAGTAAGGTTGTTAGATATAAGATCAATGAACCAAAATCAACAGTGGTTCTGTATATCAGCAACAGTAAGAAATCTATTTCTGACCAAAAAATTTATAATAGCAACAAAAAAGTATACAATATCTGGGAAGAATCTAACAAAGAACATATAAGCTATCCATGGAGAGAAAAGCATAAAAATCATTAAATGAGCTGGAAGACTCAATACCGCAAAAATGTCAACTGTTTTCAAATTCAAAGAAATTCCAGTTAAATAGCCCAGTAAGGTTTTTCAAGCAAGTTGACATGCTATTTCTAGAATGTATATGGAAAAATGAAGGACTAAAATGATTTTTTTTTTAAAAGGAAGGAGGGGACTGAGGTTGGGAGGGGGGAAGAGAGAGCAAGAGAAGAGAAGAGGGAGGGGATGAGGGAGGGCGGGGAGATGGGGAGGAGGCTGGGGCGAGAAGGGGGACTGAAGGGAAGGAGAATGGGAAAAGAAATGAAGGGGAAGGGAAGGGAGAAGAGGGAAGGGGAAGAGGAGGGGAAGAAAGGAAAGGAAAAAAGGAGGAAAAGGAAAGGAAGGGAAGGGAAAGGAAGGAAGATTAAAAGCCTCAAATACTAGCTCCTAATACAGAAGAAAGTTGCGGTTATTAAGATGTGCTACATTGTCACATGGATAGACATCAATTAAACCAGAGAGCTCAGGCACAGATCCATGCATGTGTAGAAACTTAATTCGGTAGATAGAGGGAGATACTGCCAAGGGGACAGGGAGAGGGGACAGAGATAATCCACTTTTCAATAAATGGTGCTGGGACAATTGGTTATCCATACCAGAAACAAAAACAAAAGTGAATTTCAGCTTCATACAACAGGCAAAAATCAATTCAAAATAGATGAAACACCTAAATGCGAAAACCAACTTTAAAGCTTTTGTTAGACAATATAGAAAAATATCTTTATATCTTCAGCCCATAGGGGAGGATTTTTCAAACAAAAAGCAGAAACAATAAAGAAAAATGTTGATAATTTTTATTACTGTTCCTCAAAAGCAGAAATAAAAGAAATACTACAGATCAATAGGAAAAAAAACTGTCATTAAAATGGGCAAAAGATAAGAATATTCACAGGAAAAGCAATCTCAATATCGAAAAAGAAAAAAGATAAGCATTCAATCTCACTGGAAATTCCAATTAAAATATCAACACAATACAACTGCTTAGCTAACAGATTGGCAGAAATAAACAGTCTAACAATATCAAGTGTCAACCAAGATGTGAAGCTACAGAACTCTCAGGTAATACTGACAGAAATGTAATTTAATTTGGTATGGCCACCTTGGAGAAATTTGGATGATGATGGATAAAGTGAATGATGTGCACAATCTTGCCACCTAACAATGCTTCCTCCAAGTATACCACTGAACATAATTTTTCGAATGCAGGTTACAACCAATTTCTCATTGGTCAAAAAATCAGTTTAGTGTGTTGAGACCAACATTATTTTTGAGACCATATTTTTTAATGAGATAGATTAGAATAGGATATACTGGAATGGATCGCAGTAAGTGTAAATATAGTTTCATGAAATGCTTGTTTCCATTATATATAATGTACCCATATAAATATGTATGTAATAACTGGGTTCCAATGTAAATTTTATCTGTTACTATAGATTATGGCCAAAAATGTCTAAAATAGTATCCTTAGAAAAACTGTTACACACATGCACAAAAATAAATGTATGAAAATGTCATTTGTGCCACTCTGTCATAACAAAAAATTGGAAAAATATGACTATTCATGAATAGAAGAATATTTAATTATAATCAATAACGGAAGACTATATAATCATGAAAATTAGCAAACTATAACTACAGGTATCAACATGGATAAATCTCAAAGCATAATGTCAATAAAAGTAACTTACAGAATGTATGTGCAGTATGATGATACCATTTACGAAATATTTAGAAGTACACAAAACAATTACTCCGTAGTATTTAGTGATACATGCACATATGAAAAAAGAAACAGATATTCATGGGAATAAACACCACCATATTCAGAATTGTGATTACCTCTGCAAAGGAGGGAGGGAATATGATGGGGGAAGGTTACACATGAGGCCTCAATTATATTTGAAAGGTTTTTATTTACTAAATTGATTGGTAGATAGGCAAATGTTGGTAATATCATTTACTATTCTTTTGAGGATGTCTGAAATGTTTCATAAATTTTTTAAAGAGAAAGATACCATATTAGCTAAAAAGATATTTTGGTTTCAAATTTATAAAATTTACAAGAAAAAGACTGGTGAATAAACAAACAAACAGTAACTTTCTACAGCAAAAACATCAGAGAAGGTTTCTGTTCAAGATGGTAAAGTAGAAAATACATTTGTTTCCCCTCCTTCCCAAGAGTCATTGGGTGAAGCAATAAAAATACACTAAAATGAGTAAATTCATAGAAATCCTAAAAATAAGAGAATTGTCATTAACAGGCCAACATTACTGATAAATTTCAGACAGCTGGAAAGCTGATGGGATCTAATTGGAGATTACCATGAGTGAGGAGGACCATAGCTCAGAACTGCAAGAGAGATGATACATTCAAATACAATAATTTTTTCTGACTAAATTCCATCTTACTCCATGCAGTCAGTGTATACAAGGAGCAGGCATGGACTATGATGAACTGTGGTGAATCAAGTAGGTGGATAATTAAAGATCTGTCTACTCAACAGTTATTTTTGGAACACCAACAAACCCACCCTACTCCTACCCTTGTCATGAACATAAACATGTACAGAGTAGTTGGCTGAAGAAATCCTCAAGTAGAGCCTCAGGAACTATTCTCTAAACAAAGCAGTTATCTGTCAAGGAAGGACAAAGAGTGAATGTTTTATCTATGGTGATAGTTAATAACTGCTACAAAAGAATCGGAGGGAAACAAGAAATGGCAGTTTCACCTGGAACAAATGAAAATAAAGTCCTTCTACCCCAAAAGTAAAGTCTTTCTTATTTTGGCATAGAGTAAGCCTACCTTTTCCTTCCCACTCACCCTAAAGGGAAGTCCCACCACTGCGTGGGATTCAAGAACTTACACAAATCTAGTGATAATTCTAGAGAGATATCTCATGGTTAAAAAGACCTATTCAACAGCCCAAGACACAAGACACCTACTTAACATAATCGTTCATTTAAGGATTATCAGCCATTGAGGAGAATCAAAATCATGAAAGAATAAAAGCAAAAAGAGTAAGTATGATAACTGACCCTAGAAATAAGAAAAGATAATGAAAAAACCCCTATATCCTCAGATTAAAAAGTCCCTTGGATCTTCTATGAAAAGGATGCTTTCAAAAATAAATAAGAATTAGATGAAGTTTCTTATTTATCCTTATATGTATATTCATAATTTCCTATTATTAATATGCAAGATACTTATTAAGTATCATTTTTAACTCTTAGAAATTAATACAACTTCCTTTTCTATAAGATGTTTACTGCCACCTAAACTATAACAATAATGATTACACATAATATTCAATGGGAAATTCAGTAGGCAATTTCCTGGATATACATTATGCACTTTCCAAACAAAAGCCAAAATATAAGCAAGAATATACTAGGGCCAATAGATTCTGTTCCCCTCTACCAAAGCTTTGTGGAATCTTACCAGACCCAGTGTCCTAAGGACAGATTAAGTCCAGACTGAACAGTTCCTGGAGATTTAGTAACATAACAGATTAACCCAATCTGGATGTCTCTTTTAAATAAACATTACAGTTCTAATATTTATATCCAATCTGGGGAGAGCTCGACATAATTTAGAAGTTCTGAAATAAATCCATGTCTTGGAGAAGGTTCTGAAGTTTTCCTAACCTCCTGGAACATATGAGTATTTCCTGGTTCACATTTTCTGGGAAAACTTCAAAATGAAACCAATCTGTACAAATGAGGCCTAGAGATAAGGTATCATTTTGTTCTCCAATATTTTCAAGTGTACCATTTATAGTACACTACAAAAGAATCGGAGGGAAACAAGAAATGGCAGTTTCACCTGGAACAAATGGAAATAAAGTCCTTCTACCCCAAAAGTAAAGTCTTTCTTATTTTGGCATAGAGTAAGCCTACCTTTTCCTTTCCACTCACCCTAAAGGGAAGTCCACCACTGTGTGGGATTCAAGAACTTACACAAATCTTTTTACTAAGGAACTTAATGTCCTAAAAGAGTTAAGAGTTAAGATTGTGCCTTTCAAAATACTTAAATGATACCAGAGAGAACCTAATGTAGTTTTTCTATGGCTTTTAAAGAAAGGAAACTTGTTAAAAGAACAAATAATGTTTTTCTTATGCTGTATCCTATTATACAGCTGAACAGCTATATTTCTAGTGCTCTTCACACATACACAAATATATAATACCTCAGAATCAAGCTGCTATTTAGTTGCTGACCTTCAGCAAAAATCATAAATCTGACCAAGTTTGTCTCAGAGTTCCAGAGTCCTGTTTCTGTAATTTTTTGCTCCCACAATCTAACTCTTTTCCTGCTGTTCACAATGCCAGTTCTCTATCATCTTTACATCTTTTTTCACAATCAACAAGCCAAAAAAGACCCTAGAGCCAAACTAGCCCAATGTCCTCATTTTACAAAAAGCTAAACTGAGGCCCAGAGAGTTAAAGCAATTTACTTAATGTCACACAGCTAATAAGAGGTGAAGCCAAGAGCAGGACTAGGCCTCTGATGCCCCCCATACAATGCTCTTTCCACTGCCTCTTTAAAAATTAAACAGGAAATGATATTTATTTGGTTTTCACAACCCTCAACCTCTCCTCTCCGTACCTTCTCCTCGGTGCAACAATTCCTCAACTTTCAGTCACCAATAAGCTTCTTTCTCATAAATTCCATAACCATGACAAAACAGGAAATGACTCAGTACTCATTTACACTAGCTGATTTTAGTGATAACACTTCTAGTTTTATATTTATTCTTTTAAAAGGAAAATACCTCAATACTTTCCAAATCAACATACTACAAAGCTTAATAATTATATCCATAATTCAACTTCAGAAAAAAAAAGTAAATAACCTTAGATTTTTTTTTTTGCATAAAGCCATGCTATGACATTTGTTTCACTTCCTTGAAAGAAAGCCAGAAAGTACATATCAGTTCCATTTTAATACTTACCACAAAAGTAATTTGATTGTGTCGCAGGTTAAGTTCAGTTAGTGAATCCAACCCATTGAGATTATCAACATGACTTAAAAGGTTTCTGGCAAGATTTAAAACTCTCAAATCACACAAATGATTGACATTTTCAATTTTGGTAATCTGTCAAAAAATGGGGGAGGGGAGATTAGCAGGCAAAAATCTCAGTATGCATGTCCTAAAAACTGTAAAAATAAAGTAACCAAAGTCATTGGATTCAGTGACAAGCTTATATGCAGACATTTAAGAATCTATTTCTTATTTCCATGTTGTAGATAAAATGAAGTCATGTGAAAATTAACTAAAAGATCATATTTTAAAATTTGACCGTAGTAAATATTTGAAGTAAATTTCATCAAATAAGCAATGAGTCCATTGTCTGGGGTAACTCTAAGAGCCCAATACTGTGCCAGGTCCTGTAAAGGTTGCATATTACCTGCCAGATACAAATGTACCGTGAGTCCAAGGCATATGCCTACAATGTTTTGACAAAATAAGTCTGCCCTCTGAGAGAAAAGGCAAGAGAAAGAAATACCAAGTTCCCCTTCATAATTCTATTTGTACTACAGGATCCTGAGAGTGGTCAAGAGTCTGAATGGAAAGATTCAAGGAACTAGGATCCCCAGGGGAAGGTGAGGATATTCTTTTATTAGTGGAAATGCTTGAGAGGAGATAGTTTAGTTTAGATAGATGTTTAGTCAGGGTACGATATGGTACATGCCAATTGTTTAAAACACGAGGACTTGAATTATGAAATATTCATACACACATAAGCACTGAACTGAAGCAGAGTTTGAGTTGCCTGCTAAGGTGAGGGTAAGTATAAACTAACACCGTGAAGTAATGAGAGCTCAGCATGACTTTAAGCCCCATTACTATAATATAGCAAGCGCAGCACAACAGGGTGAGTTTCTGCATGACACAGAAGAGGAGCCCTGGTGGAAGACTTCATCAACCTCTTAATATAATATACTTAAGTAATAATGAGTTGTACACATAACATGTTTCTTCTGAACATTAAGAAAATGAATTTCAAAATCACCACAGATTAATTTGCTCATTTGTATCCCCATCACGGTGCATTTGAAATTTTTTATCTAACACTTCAAAGCAGATGCCAACTAAAAGAACTTATTTTTAGATCTATAATCTATTTTCCATGCTGTTATTTGGATTCTCCCTTACATTCAAGAAATACCATCTAGATTCCATCTAGTTTCCAAAAGAAACATGTTTATTGTAAATTCAATAATAATATATAAAGGCAATCTATGAGCATGTTTAAAATTAGTTCTAAGATTTATCTAATGTAGAGTGAAATAAAATTACATAAAAGTTGAAAAAGAAGAAAGAAGGTTATGAGTATTTATAAATGATAGAACTGTGTAATAAGACAGAGTAAAACATTTCAAAACTAAATAAGTGATAGAATTCAAAATGTATGAAACCAGTAAAAAGCAAAATAGACACCACAGAAAAAAAGAAATTAGTAATGTCATTACAAGCTCGAGAAATCCTCCCAAAATACCAAGGAAAAACATACAGGAAGAATAAAAGGTAAAATGGGGATATAGAAGACAAACAATATAGAGACAACAAACATAAACGGAAAAGAAACAATGTCTAAATATGTAAAACTTTCCTGAGCTCAAGAAACATATAAAAGGGCACAACTGTATGAACTGCATAGTGTGTCTTCTCCCTTCTGCTAATAGTTCTGGACAGTTCTTTTAGAAAACTACTCTTCCACATGGTCCCGGTAGGACTTACTATTAGAATAGCTGTATTTTTGAGTTACCTTCTAGTTTGAAATGTCTGAAAAGAAACACTGTTAATTCTTGTACATAGGTATCGACCTGTAATTTTTTTAAAAATCACTAGGGATATTGTTTGGCTTCTTGGTTTGCAATCTGAAAGGCCAGAATTGTGTACAACATCTGCTATGGGATAAAGTCAGTTACTCATTGCAGCCATGGACAAAGTCACAAGAATAGATTGGGTGACAGAAGCTTCAGGCAAAGGGTAGTGGAAGGTGAGAGTGTAGTTCTTGATTGGTTGATATACTTCACATCAAGAAGAAAAGATGATCCAGCCTGAGCAAGAGCGAGACCCCGTCTCTACGAAAAATAGAAAGAAATTAATTGGAAAGCTAAAAATATGTAGAAAAAATTAGCTGGGCATGGTGGCGCATGCCGGTAGTCCCAGCTACTCAGGAGGCTGAGGCAGAAGGATTGCTTGAGCCCAGGAGTTTGAGGTTGCTGTGAGCTAGGCTGACGCCACGGCACTCTAGCCTGGGCAACACAGTCAGACTCTGTCTCAAAAAAAAAAAAAAAAAAAAAGAAGAACAGATGATGGGAATGTTGGAAAGCCTGATTATGGGTCACAGTGATTAGAGAGAGTACCAAGATAGACTGCAGGGCTTCTTAATGCCAGTCTTATCTCCATATATAAGAGTAACCTAGACTGCTCTGCCTGGGCAAAGACATAGGAGTAAATTTAAAAGACAAAAAACATCCATTTAATTTCTTTTAGCTTTTTATTATCTGATGCTAAAATTTTAAAGTTAGAAATTAGTTGTTTCATCTTGAATAGTGTATCTCCTAATTTTTTAGAAACCTAGGGTCACTAAGACTATATCTTTGCTTTGAAATACTCCAAATTTTTGCTGACTGGATTTATATATTTTGAAACAAGACTCAGATTTTCACTTAAAACTTCCTTCTTATAGTTATAGAACCTTGAGAATAATTTGTGTAGTACAAATGTCTAATCTTAATACACAGAATATCACAAAAATAAGCTGAATTATGTAATATATAACACAGGTCAGTTAAGAAGGAATAAAGCATTTTTCATCAATATAATGGTTCATAAATAATGCCTACACATAATGTATAGTTCAAATAATACAGTGTTCATTTATCAGGTGTTCTCGAAGATCTTGGATAGTACCCATGAATTCTTAAAGGTATATTCTAATTTGAAAGATGCATAAATATGTTTATTACTTCTAATATACACATTTTAAAATAAACGAGAAAAATATTGCTACCATAAAATGTAACACTAATAGTTATAAACAAATTTTAAAACAGTAGTCTACAAGATTAAATACCTATTCCTCAGCCGGGCATACCAAGCCCTCCATAATCTGGCCTTTACCTACCTTTCTAGCCTCTTCTTTCACTGTTCCTCTACACATGTCCAATTCTCTAGTGGTAAAAATTACTTACATTGTTTTTAATCTCAGCGCCTTTGCATATGATATTCTTTTATTGTCAGTACTCTTTAATTCCTCTTCCTCTTCCACCACTATATAACAGGATAACTTTCCCTCTACTGGACTAACCCTAACCAGCCTGCAGAGCTGGACAATTCCCAGGACACCAACACTCCTCCCACTACACGCACATACAGACACACACATTGGGCTGGAAATAGATTAGAACCTAGTAGATGTGGTCTATCTAGATCTATTAAGGTTTTTATTAATTACATTAGCTTTCAACAAAACTATTGGGACCAACAGGTGTTAGAAAGCCTAGCAAGATCATACTGAGTGTTTACCTGACCAACTGCAAGCAGCAGTGGCAGCTCTTGTTCATCAACAGGCAAGGACTCCTGGATCATCCCTGAATATAGGCTCATCACTTCAGAAGAGACTTTACCTTCTGCATGAGTATGTATAAGAAACAATGGTGATATAGCACCTCTTGTATTCTCCTGGATAGAGCTGGAACTCATTCTACTAAGTGAAGTATCCCAAGAATGGAAAAATAAGCACCACGTGTACTCACCAGCAAATTGGTTTCACTGATCAACACCTAAGTGCACATATAGAAATAACATTTATCGGACATTGGGCAGATGGGAGGGGGGAGGAGGGGATGGGTATATATAAACATAGTGAGTGCGATGCATACCATCTGGGGGACGGACACGCTTGAAGCTCTGACTGGGGGGGAAGGCAACGGCAATGTAACCTAAACATTTGTACCCCCATAATATGCAGAAATAAAAAAAAAAAAGAAGAGACTTTACTTTCTGCATGAGTATGTACCTCATGTAGCTATTTATAAATAAATACATTTCGAAGATAAAAATGTAAATGGATGAGCAAAGGGCTAAAATTAAAAAGCCAAGTTGCTCTGACAGAGAATAATAAAGAGGGGGAACATAATAAACCAGATATAGAAATTAAGACAGACAAATATAGAGGTAGACAAATTGACTGAATGGAATAGGGAGCCCACATTATATAGTAATCAGGAAACTGTAAGTCAAAACCACAAAGCAACACCAGTTTATACTAACTCAATCAGCAAAAATTAAGAAGTCTCATAATTCCAAATGCTGAAAAGGATGTGAAGCAACAGGACTGACTATATATAACTGGGAGGAGTATAAACTGGTATAACCACTTTGGAAAACAATCTGGCATTATCTTTTGGAGTTAAACATTTAAATAGCCTATGACTCATCAGTTTCACTCCTAGACATATGCTCTAGAGCTGCAGTCCCCAACTCCCAGGCTGTGGCCCATTACTGGTCCGTGGCCTGTTAGGAAACAGGCCTCACATCACAGCCTGAGCTCTCCAGCACCACATCTCCTCCTACCATGACACTCCATACCCCCATCCCCAGTCCATGGAAAAATTGTCTTCCATGAAACTGGTCCCTGTTGCCAAAAAAGTTGGGGACCACTGCTCTAGGGTATGTATGGAATATGTAGAAGAGGAGACATGTACAAGAAAGTACTTAGGAATAGTATTCATAATAGCAAAAAACAAAATAAAACAAAAAACAAACAAAAACAAACCAAGAAACAACCCAAATGTCTCTCAATAAGCTACTGGAGAATAAAGTTTCTGTATAGTCTTACCATGGAACACATAACAGTGAAAATAGAGAAACTATAGCTACTTAAAATAGATAAATCTCGGTAACATAATACTGTATCCAAAAAGCAAACACTAGATGATGCAATTAGTATGACACCTTTTTAAAATGAAAAGATAATACTACTAAACAATATATTATTTAGACATATCGATATGTGATAAAACTAACTAAAAAACTCAAAAAGGAATGAAAAATGTGAAATCCAGAATAGTCGTTAACTCTGAGGCAGAAGTAAGGAGATAGAATAAAAAAGAAACACCTAAGTAGAAGAAAGTCAGGAATATTCTAGTTCTTGGATAGCAGTAGACAAATTGACTGAACAGAATAGGGAGCCCAGATTGGTTGGATAATATAATGTGTATTTATAAAAATAAGTTAATAAAAAACTAAATAAAAAATAAAATTATAATAACTCTAAGGATTCCACTGTTTTGTAAGTTTTATCTGTCATTTACTGCTACGCAGTCACCAAATCTTATATAAATAGCTTAATATCTTAGAAATTCCAGTGAATCGGTAAAATAACTCTTGAAAAATTCAATGTAAGTATGATTTTTAAATCTTTTATAATACCAATTTTCTGGACTTCTTCTCAAAAAAGAAAGGAGTGAAAGGGCTTTACCATACCTGATTTCCATGAAGGTCCAAGACATCTAAACTTTTTAGATTTTCCAGGTTTGAGATTTTCTTGATTCTAAAAATCAGAATGAATATAATAAGTAGAATAGAAATACGGAAGTATCACATCTCTGTGTAAATCAAAGCATGCTAAGGTGTAAAGATGCAACTCATTTTAATTTATTCTCTCTCCCTCTCTCTATATATAGTATATGAAAGGACGGCCTTGCTAATAAACTATCTAACAGAGAAAAATAAACTAACTAGTCTATTAGATAGTTTATTAGGTATTAGTCTTTAAGATTAATCACCTGTCTTTTAAGATTAATTAACTGCCTGCTGAGACTGTTTTCACAGCATTTGAAAAGAGCTGAGCAGACAGAAAGGAAGTTTAAATCCTCCTCTATATTCACCAGACCCATCTGGCCAGATATGACTGTCTCCAGGAGAAGAGGAAAAAAAAAAAGAAAAACCAGACACAGCAGCTCCACAGCCATTTTCCTACTGTCATTTTCCTGCTATCAGTCTGCCACAATAAATTTTTCTTTTTTTCCCTTTTTCCCCATAAAAATCCCGAGGCCTTCTATTCAGGGCCAGCACTTCTCTTTCTTTGTGCCAAGCCCTTTCCCTCCCTCTTTTCTCTCAGGGAAAGTAAAATAATCTTCTTTCTTCTTTCTATCCTAGTCTTTGTGTTGAGAATTCTTTCTCATCCTGCATATAAGTTCCCACCCTAATAATATACATCTTAAACAATAATATATCTCTCTTTGATTTATTATAATTTTAAAGATGCAATACTGCTAGGGGAAAGATAGCTTAAATATTTATCTTCAGAAAAGAGCAATTCTACTTCTAAGAACCTTAGGTCAAGGCATCTAATCCTAGATGATCATAAGAAATATAGATAAGTTCTATTCATTAGCTTGTAATTACGAGGGCACCAGAAGTTCTAGAGAGGATAAGCAGGGGATATTGAAGGCTGAAAATCAGAGGGCAGGGACTTCAACAGCTAAGTGGAGTTGGGAGTTCTATGGCAGCCATGGAAACTTCACATACAGAATCTGAACAGGGGTCTTTCTAGCTCTTGAATAGAAATCTATGTTGAACCTGCCTGAACCTAGAGACATCTGGTTACTCTGGATTTCCATATATGGTTCCAATGCCTTGGACTAAAAGATGGTGAAAGGCTTTACAATGTGAGATGGAGAAACCTTTACCAGCAGGGGGCACCAAGTCATCTAAGACAAACACGAGGAGACAGGGTGGCAGATGTGCTTCCCTCTTCACAGCCTCCTCAGCTGGGTTTGCCTAATGCTCACAAGGACTGCCTCTGGATAGATTTGCATCTTCAAAGCTAACAGGCTCCATGCTGTAACAAAGTTGACTGGCTGGAGAGCACTTGGCGTTTGTTTTAGGGATCAGATTTGCATTTTACTGATACTTTAGAAACATACAATTTGGGAGAATGTAGAAAGTTATCTTCTGACTCCTTTTCTTTTGATTTGTTTAACAGCTATTTTCTTTATGTGAAAAATAAAGCAAAACATGACCAAAAACAAACAAACAAATAAGGTGTAGGAGTAGAAGAGGAAGAAGAGACAGCATTAGATTGCTTTTACTTCACCAAGATGAGGATATAGCAGAAAGGCATTAGGTCCCTTAGAGTTGGAAGAACAGAGACCTTAAATAAGGTCAGAAAGCGAGATAGACTGGTGCCTTAAAGGTACAAGTTATCAAGAAAAAACAAAAAAACAACAACTTAAAAGGTTATTTCTGAGAAGCCAGAGAAGCTGAAAAGTAGAACTAGGAAGAGAAAAGAAATGGAGAGATGAATTAAAATGGTAGGAACCAGAGGCAGCTCTTAGATACTAAATTTAAAACCAGAGGAGATTAAAAATATCACTAGAAAACATGCTTAACTCAAGGACTAAAAGAAGGGCAAAAAGTCAATAGCATTAAAGAATAAATGTGAGTTAGAAAAAGAAATCAGTAACTCTGTGGATCAAAAACTAGTAAAATCTCTGGGAGAGATAACAGGGAGCACCTAGAAGGGAATGCCTTAAATGTATGAAAAGTGAAACTTCCCTCCTCACCTTACTCAGTGAACTGCTCTGGTGGCATACTCCTACTGTATAGAGTTTGTAACTTTGCAAAAGTCACTTTACCTTTCCATTTCTTCATCTGTGAAATGAGAAAGCTCATCTCTGAGGTCACTTCAAGCTTTAATACTTTATGATTGTATAATCCTTCTGCTATGGTTGGGATATTTGACCCCTCCAAACCTCATGTTGAAATCTGATCCCCAATGGTGGGGCCTAATGGGAGGTGTTGGGTCATAGGGGTGGATCCCTCATGAATAGAAGATAAAGGGGAATGGTGGGGAGTGAGTGAGTTCTCACTCTATTAGTTCCTACCATAGCTGGCTGTTAAAAAGAGCCTGACACTTTCTTCCTCCTCTCTCACCATGTGATCTCCACACACATCTGTTCACATTCACTTTCCACCATGAATGGAAGCAGCCAGAAGCCCTCACCATGCTTCTTGCATAGCCTGCAGAACCATGACCCAAATAAACCTCTTTTCTTTATAAATTGCCCAGCCTCAGGTATTCTTTTATAGCAACACAGACTGAGACACCCTCCAAATTCCCTTATACTACATACTTAACACTTGAACTAATTGTGGGTGATAAACCACACTGTTGGGAACCTTCAAAGAAAACACAGAGGACAGTTAAGAGCCTAGAACTCTGGGACATGATCTTGGAAAAAATATATTATCATTGGATAGTGGCAATAATGATTGTTGAGGCTCAGAACACAATACCATAAATTATGGCACCTAGGCATACTGAGTAATTTAAGCTGAAGGAAATTGAGAAAACCACAGAAGCAGGAAAGTCACTCTCTAACCTTTTCCCCTAAAGCCATAAAGAGAATTCTCTGACCTACCTTCCCTGAAAGTAAGTCGTAAGACCCTCATTCCAGAGGGATCCTGTCGTATACCCCCAAAAAGGAATGAAGACACAGAGATGCCAAGAAGAATTTGAACAAACGGGACTTGCTAAGTTCTCCCAGTTTATTACCATTGCATCACGCCCCCTTTTGTGCAATCATACTTCTAAACAACTGTCCACTTGTCATCAAACCTAAGAATAAAAATACAGTTTTCCCCTTTTCTTTGGGTCTTCATTTCTGAGGGCTCCTGTGTCATGTAAAACTCATATTAAATAAATTTGTTATGACTTTCCCTTGCTAATCTGTGTTTGCTATAGCAGTGTCAGCCGTGTGCCTTGCAATGGGTGAGGAAAAGATATTACTTATTTTCCCCTACAAGAAGTAATCCAAAGTCGATGCTGGGGGAATGGTGGTGGGGGGCGGAGGGCATGCAGAGTAAAGAGGGGGTAGGGGAAACTAACCTGGGTATAATGCTATATCTAAACTTTATAATTTGAAAATATAAAAATCATTTTTGGATTTTGCTAAACAGCCCTTCTTTGTAGGCATTGAAAAAACTATCCAGTCAAAGAGAATAAAGGGAAAAGTCATGAATAAATCTCAGAGAAATGAGTCAGGAATGTGTAGCTGCACTGCATAAGAGAGCTGTATAAAAGGAACTGGGGTAGTTCACATAGGATGTAATATTAAATACATACTGAAACTACCATCTGAAAAGGAATCAATCAGTGATTTAACAATCATAAAGTACCGAGAATCTACTCTAAGTCAAATACTAAGAGGAATCCCAAGCGAAACACACAAGCCTAAAGTGAATACGCATGCTTAACATATATCCTAAGAAAACATAAAGTTAAGGCCAAAGTCTGCTATTTACTTCTCTATCAGATACAACATTGGAAAGCAATGGAAGTAAAATATATACTCAATAAATGTTATTTTGTTTGACAAACTGTCATACTGAATCTCATGAAACAAATTATGACTGATTCTTGATCCATTTAAATAATCTTTCAAAAACGTTAGTCAATTAGTTTCTTAAGCATTATTCAATTCTGAGTTGCCATCTTAACACTACAGGACTCAACATTAGTCCTACATATAACATTAGACTATAAACAAAAACTTCTTTATAAAGAATACCTGTTTTTCCCCAACAGAAGGACACGGAGGGATCTCAGAGTAGAAAGCCCACTAATTTCTTCAATCTGGTTATCATATAAATCCAAGAATATTAACCTCTGTAGATTAGAAATATTTTGGATCCGAGTGATAAAATTGTGTTGAAAGTTCAACAAACGAAGGTGTTCTTCCCCATCGATGATAGGACATACAGTCAGCTTTTGCCTAGGAAAATTTTTTAAAAGTTAATAAGGTTCTCATTCAGCAGCCTACCTTTTCCTACAAATATTATTAGTATCTTTGTACTCTCAATCTGTGAGGAGAAAAAGATAAGTTGGACCACGTCCAACCCCCATGAATTAAGTGATCTATATTTTACTGTAAATCATTCACAAAAAAGCCAATAGACTTTGACAAGGGTAATTATTAAAATTAAGTCTAAGCTCTCATTGATTGAAAAAAATCTCACGTATCAATTATTTCACATGAAACTGATCTAATATCAGAAAACACCCAATGGAATTACCTTTTGTTACAGAAGTTTAGATGGTTGAAAGAACCATGTCGTAAACCAGAGACATGCCTTTGGCATCAATCCATTGATGTAAGATTGCCCAGGCAACTAAGTTATGGGAGAAAAACCATATAAAAATATCTTTCATAGAATTATAGACTCTTGAGTTGGATGGTATCTTCAAAAGAGCAAGAAATTCAGACATCTACAGCTCATTTTGATAAAAAGAAAAAATTCATCCTGAAATCCATTAATGGTAAGTGGTCCTTACTGAACAAAATATGTTTACATGTTCAACACTAACTTTGAACTTCGAGGAACATTTAGAGTGCTACGTGGTAGACTGAAACCTTAAAAATATATGCCTTTAGCTGTATTTAAAATAGTAAGCCTCTTTTATACAAAAAATTATATTATATGTGAAGTAAATAAGTGCAAGGCCTTTTAAGAATTCTACTAGTATAATAATTTTGGCAGACATGAGGTACTGAATTATTCTACTCTGAGAGGTTAAAAGGAGTTTTCAAGGAAAATACAGTTCTAAGTGTGAACAATTCTAATAGGGTGGTTTATAAGAAAGAATTTGTTCAGTAAAAATCAAGTTACTAAATGAAGCTTTAAAGAAAATAAACCAGAGTATTACAAGGATAAGTGAAACTATGGAAGTAATCAGAATCATCCTTATAAAGAGAAAAAAAGAATGATTAACAGAAATATAGATAATTAAACAATATATAGATATAATGTTTAAAACTATAGATGCTGAAGAAATTCGTTTAAAATAAGAGGAAAGGTAAAAAATATTAGGCAATAGTTTTTTAATGTGTGATTAATACTTAGAATTCATTTCCTACAATTATTCTACCATAGTTGGTACTTCAGGTTTATAAATTATAAATTAATAATTTATGAATATTCTAGTTTAAAATTTATATCTTTGTATACTCACTTAGCAAAAACTTAAATTTTGTCATTTTCCCTGCTTTAGTCTTTCTCTACTTCTCATAGTTAAACTTACTGATATCCTTTAACTTTTGTTTCATCCAATTCTTGTGTCAATCATCACTGACACAAGAAAATAAATAACCTCTGATCTCCCTCTTACATAAATTACTGTAGGTAGCTTGAAATGAGGTCACTTTCTCAGATTCTAAACATAGTGGCTAAATCCCAACTCCAAGGCTCACTTATATACCCTTTAACCCCAGGAATCCCTGTCATTCCACCAAAACAAGCAAACAAACACACGTAATAACCAATCACCCAGTGCCCTCAAAGGAGAGAGTTTGTTATACCTACAAAACTCTTGAGTTTCTATATCTCCTATCCCATTACTGACACATCTATTGGACAAAGTTTTTGCTTCTGTGTTTCCTTCTTGGTGCCAAAAGGCCGCCTTCATAATACTCCAGGCCTGCCTTAACTCCCAGAACAGCCATAGCCTAGCTCTCTAAGTATTTCTTCTCAGGGCTGGATTCTACTCTTGACCTCTCAGTCTCTCAGCTAAGAAGTCACACAGCATGGTAGATCTGCCTTTGGAACTCACTGACTTTACCCACTGGCTCTCAAATAATGATCCGTAAGTTAGTTCTTTGCTGCTAGTCCAACTTTCTTGATGCACATCTTGGTTCTGGTCAAACTATAACTAACCCTATGAAATCTTTGTGATTCTGCTATTTCACAACCAACTTTTAAAGCAGAATCAGTTATTTTGGTTCTGACTTTCTTTATAAGCAAGTTTCCACCTGATCAAAATTTGCTTCTCCATTCCCGAAGCCCAAGCTGCCGAGGATCCATCATCACACTTGCCTGAGTCACCACAAGCTACTGACAATAGAAGCACCTGACTTGTTATCTCACAGTCTTACAAACACTGGCTCCTATTAATATCAAATAATATGAAACTGAAAGGCTAAGGTACTATTTTTGACCAGACTTGTAAAGACCAAGAAAAAAATTACCACAAAATCCCTCAAAACATTAAAATGATATCATGAAGGTTATAAATATTAACTAGCATCGCAATCTCAAAAGCCATTAATATTTCACAGATGTTGTGAGAGATACTGCCCTTTGCCTACAAAACAACATGTTAGACTCTCCAGAGATATTTTTTGCAACTACAAACACAGATGATCTGTTATAATTTGTTGTCAGGCGTGTACTGCTAAGCTGAAGATATGTACAGCAGAGATGTTTTCTCTGACAGTTATACCACTAGGGTAAGGGTTGGGATCGTTCATCTAACATCCTATTGTGGACATCTTCCTAGATATAAAATTGGGCATTGAGTCCTAAATGTATTCATTCATTCAAAACTTTTTTATCGAAAGTCTATTTTGTACCAGGTTCTATTCTAGGTGCCAAGAATACAGAACTGCATTTCTGCTTGCAGAACTTATATTCTAGTAGAAGGAGACAAATAAACATGATAAGTAAACAGTTAATATGTTAGAGGTTGATAAATACCAAGGAGAAAAATAAAGCAGAGAAGGGGCCTGGGACCATCAGAGTGGAAGGGATTGCAATTTTGGAGAGAGCGGCCAGAGAAAATCATCCCTGAGATGATGACATTTGAGTAAAGACCTGAAGGAGGTAAGGGAGTGAGCCTACAGATATGAGGAGGAACAGAATTCCAGGCAGAGGAAACAGCAAGTACAAAATTCCTGAAGTATAGGCATGCTTGGTGTGGTTCAGGAACAGCAAGGAGGCAGGTGTGGCTGAAGCAGAGTGAGTGAATGAGAGTGTAGGAAGAGATGAGGCCAGTAAGGTAACAGGGAACTAGAACGGATAGGCCCCAGCAAGCCTGTGTGAGGATTATATTGCAAAGTTTTTTCCAGCCTAAAATCCATTTTCATCAATGTCATATTTTAGAATTGCTATAGTATTCTTTTGGAGTATAGTCAATCTCTTTTAGATTATACAGATATAAAATTTCTCACCATACTTCTGGAAGGATAAACAAAGAATTGGTAAAAAGTGACTATATCTAGACAGGAGAAATGGATAGCTGAGGAACAGGAGGAGGGAGGCAGACTTGTGCATCTTTCAAACCTTGTACCATGTCTATGTATTATCCAGTCAAAAAAAGAAAATAAAATAAATTGTCCTCACCTTTCTAGGGTCAACCTGTCTGAGTAAAGAATTTTCTCTTCAGAAGAACGTTGGAGAATAGGAAATGATGGCATTGATGAGCTCACCAAATTAATATGATCACCTATTAAAAATGATACACAAATACTTGATTAAGAAAAACCTTTTAGAATCTTGAAATTAGAGTCACCTTATATTTGGAGAACTTTGGCACCTACAAATATCTTATCTAGAAAGTTTCCATAGCTCTCTATATTTGAAATTTATTACTAAATTTGAGTTTATTTCTTTCCTCCTTAAACCTAAACTATGTGTTCTGTGTGTGCCAAATATTTCCCTTGCCTTAAAGATTGGTTGAAAGTACAGAACACTAGTGCTATCTTCAACCCTTTGTAATCCTGACTCTTGGTACTAAATTTTAACTCTCTTGTAACTGAGATGATAGTCCCTCATTACCAGATACATTTGGGCCAGCACTATGACAGCCCTGCCGGATTCTGGACTTTGAAGATGTCTGAATGGAAGAATCTCCAAATGCTGACAAGGAGCTTGTGGCAGTTTTCATTTCCAGCCCATATACTTCTGTCACATTTGTTGTGGATGAGATGCATGATGATTTACTACGAGGTGAAGGACTTATTACTCTTCCATCTCCTTCAAAATATCAAAAAGTTTATCACAAAGCTACACAATACATGACTTTACTATAGAAAATACACAAAAGGTAGTTTTGGATAGCAGATGTAAACCTCACATCATCACTTTTTCTTTGTATGTTCAGCGACTATTAGCAGAGAATATTGCCAAAATACCAACGTGGGTATCAACAAATCCAGTACACTTGTAGTTAGGGTCCACAGGGCATATGACACCCCAAGACAGTTATAGGTTGTTAGTTGGTTTTCCTGCCATTAAGTAGCTTTCAATCTAGCAGGCAAACACATATGAAATTAATAAACTAAATAGAACAACATGCATAAAATGCACAATAAAAAAGAATACCTATTTATATATTTGCATATAAGTATGTCTGGTTATTTATCACTTAATGAAGATGGTTACAGATGAGTTTCTGAGGAGGTGGATATTAAGGTATAGTCTAATTAACAAGAAGAATGTAGAATGGTCAAGAAGAAATGATAGGAAATTCTAGAAACGAGATAAGATTTGAGTGACAGTTTGAATTCCAGAGGAAATCTACCACATTTTCTTCTATAAAAAGAAAATCTTCTGAAAGCAGCAATTGATGTTGAGTGTTTAAAGGGAGCAATAAGTAGTAAAATAGAACCTGAGGTTACCACAAAATTATGCTGTTTAAACTAATCAATAAGGTGAAAAGATGAAAACCAAATCTAGGAAGTTAACATACTCTTTGGGAGGACATCAGACAATATGACGACAACTTAAAATCAAGTTTCATACAAATCACATTAAAAAGTAAAGCAATGGCATTTGCTAGCTTCTTCAGGTCTGCAAGGCATAAACCAAAGCATCTCACACCTAGTTTCTTGAACAAAACAATCAGTGCTCACATCCCACTTTTCTGGATATCATGAAATATCAAGACAATAATGATGTTCTAGAATATAACCATTCAGAATTGACATCATGTCCACCAATAAACCAATCTTAAGACATGACCACCTGCTAGCAAGATACCCTGGCAATCATGATTCATTAAATTGATTTGGAAATCAAAAGTTACATGGTTAAAAAACACAAAACAAATAAACAACAGACTAAGGATTTAACTGCAGTCTAAAAATTGACTGATTAAAGATTAATCGGTCAGCTAAAGAAGAAAATGGAAAAACTCCAAACAATAGATAACCTTGATTTCTCTTGTTAGCATTGGAGTTTGGTTTTTTTTGAATTATTTTAAGAGTTCGAGCCAATCCTCAATTTAAGAGGTGGACTTATGCTTTATAAGACTTGGGATTTAAAAACAATCACGAAAGAGTAAATTTCAATTACACTCAGTGAATAAAGGAATTTTATCCTAACACTTTCAGCTCTGATTTTACCCAGGAGTCATAATCACTAACAGCATGATGAACTTACTATCACAGTGATATACGGCTTACAATAAATAGCAAGAGACAAGAATGATTAGGTAGAAAGGCCTTGAAATCCACAAACAAGATCCTCTAAATCTGCAGACAACATCTCCTGTGCCACAGACTGGTACCAGTTAGCGGCCTGTTAGGGACCAGGCTGCAGAGCTCCACCGCCCCCACACCCCACGCTACCCCAACCCCACCCCCGCCAGCCAGGAAAAATTATCTTCTATGAAACTTATGAAAGTCTCCCAACCAGCCCTGCACATTAGGAGGTGAGTGGTGGGCAAGCCAGCCAAGCTTCATTTGTATTTACAGATGCTCCCCATCACTGGTATCACCACCTGAGCTCCACTTTACCCACCCCCACCCCCACCCCCACTCGAGTCCATGGAAAAACTGTCTTCCATTTAACGGTCTCTGGTGCCCAAAAGGTTGGGGACCACCACTCTAAATGGGAACCAGAGGGATCTGTGGTTAAAATATCCACATGTATATGCAGGTGTATAAATACCCACATATAAACTATATCACTATGTGGCAAAATTTTAATTGAAATACTTCCTCTGTTATTGTTTATTTCTCATATCACTATTTAATTTCTGTATATGTAGCCCTGTCTTCCCAATTAAATTTATAATGTCCTTGAGAGATGGACCTCATTTTACATCCTTTGTACTCTTGGTAGAACCTACATACAGTAGGCAATCAGTAGATAAATTAATTGTTTTTCCAGTTTTCTAAGACTTAATTGGGAATCTATTTTATGTGTGTTATTTATGATAAAAAAGAAAATCAGAAATTCTTGCATTTTAGTATAAAGATGCTAAATGAATTCTTTTATAAGTAGTATCTCAAAGTCTAAATTTGGTAAGAATGTTCACTGCACTGCACCCTAGATCCATGGATAGATGGATGGGAGGATGGATGTATGAATGGGTAGATGGATGCATGAGTGGATAAATGACAGATGGGTAGGCAGATAGACTGATGGGTGGATGGGCAGTATAGTACATTGCCACATATGTGTGTTCCCTCTGTCTTATCTTTGAGATTGTTTTGGTAACCAAAATCCTGATTCTAGATTTTTCCAGTGATTTATGATGATCTTAAGAGCCAAGCATTGCCTCTTCCCCTCTGCAAACATATTTTAAAATTTTTAATTAAGGCACTGAATCAATTAAGTTCAGGTTAATTGAGACTTTATTGTAAAGTAGTCCCTGCACTATCTGACTGTTATAAAACCTTAAAGATGCAGGGGTTAACTCTTAACAATATTTTAAAAAGTCTAAAAGAAATCACATATCAAGTTTTAGACTAACCAGCTTAAACAAAACATCAAGTTTCTTTACTTTTGACTGAGAGTATCATTGGTTAATTTGTACCGACAGGCTATGATATGTTTGATTAATTTTGAAAAATAAGAAACAGGCTAAAATTAATTATTATGATTGGGTATCAAGATGCAGTTTATTATGCAGAGATCCCTAAACTTTTCCTAAGAAAGTACTAGTTATAATTTTCCCAAATTTTTATGCCCTGAGAGGTAAAAGTCGAGTACAAAAGTCAAGAAAATAGCTATAAATTATGTAGTCTTCTTTGCATGAAACTTCCTAGAATGATGGAGAAGGCACATTGGAAACAGCCAGGTACACATTTAAGACATATCAAATGAGTATCCTGTTACAGAAAATGATTTTGAATAAAATGTTTTAATTAAAAAACCAATTAGGTTTATTTTTCCTTAAAGAGTTAATTTGTATTAAGTGGGTCATTACTTATATGTAAGATTTTATTCATCTCTCAGGTTTACAAAATTCAGTGCATCCATACTATTTCCTCATTAGCAAATATCTAGTAATACTTCACTGCTTAAATAAATTCACCTAGCCAGCCATCCATAAATCTGTATAACAACTCCTACTCTAACTCAAGAAAAACTTAGGGAAAGTATTTAAGTTTGATTCATGATTCGGGAAAAAAAATTAAGATATTGTTATCAAAAATGTGAAGGAAATTCACAATGCGAGCATAAAAAACCCTAGTTGAGAATTTCCAGATTCACATCTATAACTCTGTGCCTAAAACAGTGACTGGCACATAGTACACGCTTTATAAATATACATTGAACTGAACCAAAGAAGGCAAGACAGATGCTTCCTGCACTGTGGAACTGTAGTTAGGTTGATGTCATGTCCAGCAATTGGCCAAGACAAGAGTGTAGAATATAGGAAAGAGAAAAGACATGTCAGATTAGGTGGGCCCAAGAGGAAGGCCCAGAAGTAACAACATGAAGGGGGAAAGTTAGCCAATATTCAAACTTGTCATATGTTCACATGATAATGAGATGAACAATCTAGAAAGGCCTATATTGAATGGCCATCTCATACAAACTCCTAGGAGGTAGAGGCAGTACTTTATGTAAGGATTTCGAAGTTTTTAAAACTAGCACATTGCAAATAGCTAACAGTTGTTAGCAACCAACTAAGATTCAAATGTGCTGAAGGAAATTTTTCCTTGATTTGAAAAATATATTTCAGAAATATAATCAGATCATATAAGGTAGTACTTGTCAAGGGGGGATTCACAAACCACATCCACGGTAATCACTTGTGGCCTTAGTAAAATGTGCATATTCAAATCCCACCAAAGACCTGCAAAATCAAAATGGGGGAAGGGGGAAGATGGAGAGGAAGCACTAAGAATCTGCATTTTTAACAAGATCCCAAGTGATATACATCAAAGGTTAAGGCCTTTAATGTATCTCTAATTACATGTGTTAGTAAGAGAAAGAGATTGTATCTTTTCTACTCCTAACTTTCAATTCTTTCTATTGTTTCCTTATTTCCTAAAGACTTGTGTTCCCACACTCTTACTCTCACTAATTAGCCATTTCTCCTAGTTCTAATACAGTATTTAGAACATTCTTCTCCTATTCTCTAGTGCATAGCTCACCCTCGAACTGAAATATAATAATAGCTTTTTCTGTATTGGAAATAATCTACCATGCTATGTATATAAAACCAATTCTGATTTAAACAAATATCAAACCAATTTGGTAACCTATGAACCATTTCATTTTTAATTCAAGCTTATTTAGATCTAATAATTCGACATTATAAACAATTAATATTCTTCACAGATCAGAACCACATCTGATCTCTGCACATTGATAATACCTTGCCTACTTGAGTAGTTTCTTTCAAGGTCATGCTGTAAGAGTCTACCAGGGAATGATGGCGTTTCTTTATTTAGCTTGAATTCAACCTGAAAAACATTAGAAAAAAATATTTGGAGATGAATTTAACAGTAACAGTAAGTAATGAAGATAATTATTAAACAATACACAATAGCAGATGCATGCTACGAATGGATGAACCTTGAAAACATCATGCCAAGTCAAAGAAGCCAGACACAAAAGGCTACATATTATGTGATTCCATTTATATGAAATATCTACAATAGGCAAATCCAGAGAGACAGAAAGTGTATTTACAGCTTCCAGAAGTTTAGGGAAAGTGGAGAATGAGGAATAATTGCTTACTGGGTCCTGGGATTCTATTTGGAATGATGAAAAAGTTCTTGAACTAGATAGAGGTGACAGTTATACAACATTGTGAATGTATTTAATGCCACTGAATTGTATACCTTAAAATGGTTTAAATAGTAAATTTTATGTTATGCGTATTTTATCACACACAAAATCAGAGCCAATTTCAATAGGTCAGATGAAACCATACTCCAATCTGAGGTACTTCCAATCCCTCCACATCCTCACTGCAAATACAATGATTGAAAGAATCATTTGCTCCATAAAAAACAAAAAGCACACAACGAAAGCAAAATGTTGCTGAAAAAAATCACTGTTTTGATCAGTATAATCCCTTTAAATGTCCAATTGTAATAAAATTGTATATTTAAATTGTCCATAGAGGGTATTCACTAAATTGATATAAAATAATTATCTGGTAGGATAATTATCTGGTAGGATAACTAAAACAACTTATGATTAGCCTCAAAAAATCCTAAATATATATCTTAAAAGAATTATAATGCTTCTCATTCATCTATGCTATAAACATTACATCTTCAGGAAATATATAACTTAAAGGTATTTTCTCAGAATATATGTCCACACAAGAGAACATGAATGGTTTGGAAAGAATTTGGATAAGTCACATAGTTCCTAGAAACATAATAATGGTAGAAAAGGATTTGTCCAGTGAAATCAATTAGGAAAGATTTGGAGGGAATCGATTATATCCAATTATAATAAAGAATATTTTCAATTAATCTAGCTAACTGCTATGTATTTGAGATGGTTAAATGATCTATTTTCCAAGTGTTCACCATTTTCACGTACGTATATAATATAATCAATCGCTACCTGCTTGACTAATGGTATCCTCCTCATGCCCTCTTACTCTCCTCATGCTGTTATCTATAAACTCTTCCCTTCACTTCCGAATTCCTCAGTGGCATCTATTTAACAACTTTTTAGGAAACAAGTAAATTGTGATCACTGGAGACACCCAACTAGGTCAAAAGAGGAAAAAGCATGTGTGTCTTGAGACACAGTTGTGTGGGAGGTGGGTGAGTGTGAGTGCTCAGGTGAGACAGGAGGAAAAGAAAAACATGTTTACCTCGAAATCTCAAAATTAAATCAAAAGCCAGAAATTCTGGAAATGCCAGAGATATTATGGGTAAATAGCATGGGAACAAAATATCTCATCTTCGTATCTTAACTTCTAAATAACATTAAGCCTAACATATTTCCACTGTTAACCTATTTTTTCTTCCCTAATTTTAAACAGGATATGTACACATGCCCTCCCAAATAACTACATTTTATCCATTCTAAGATGCCATCAGTAGTAAGACATACCATTATTTTTCCCACTATTAAGAAAGAAAAAACTTTGCCAATTAAACTATGACATGCCATCGATTTTAAGAAAGATTCTGATTTTGGAAATATTGAAATGTCAAAAACTTACCTCTTGTAATCAATGAAATAACATTAAGTGTTAAAAACAGGGCTATTTTTGGCTTTATGTAGACAGAAAAGAAAAATTAGCTTTATACTGGAAACCAAAACATATATACTTAAAATTTCAAGTTCAGAATCTACTCTTTAATCATGCTGCTGTTTGTGTTGAATATTAAACAATTTATCTTCAATTTAAATACCAATCTGCTTAAACCTTACTTTGTTTTTTTCAGGAAGCGATGATGTTTGAATAACCAGATGAAGCCCACAGTTCACCTGAAATGTAAAAATTAAACCATAAAATTTGCTCTTAACTTAAATACATATACATATACTCCCCCCAAAATGGTACAGATAAAGGTATAACAAAAACTTAAAATAGAACAGAATGCTCGAATTTTGTTTGTTTCTGGTAAATGAACATGTTTTGAGGATTTGCTGAAAACAATAAAATCACATCTAAGAATGAAAAGGTTTCACTGATTTAGTTTCCAAAATGTCGGCAGCAATTTAACCCTCTAGTACCTCAGGCTTTCGACATTTGCCATCTCAGGTCTAAATAAATATCTCAATGGGACAGGTGAAGGAGGTAGGAGTGTCTAATGATAAATTCTTTTCTCAATTAAAAAAAGAAAAGAAAAAGGAATTGACTGGGTAAAGGAATGTAAATGAACCTCAGCCTTTCACGGCAAACCAGCTCCACCTTCTGGGGAGCCCACATCCTGGCCAAGACTTTGAATACCCATCATACAATATTAAATACTCTCCAAGTGGCTTGTTCCAGCCCACGAACCTCAACCCTCGGTCAGACAATAGCTTGAGCAGACCCAGCGGTCCTGGTCCCAATAATACAGCCCATCACCCAGGACAAAGGCGCCAGTCAGAAAGGACGATATCAATGGGAAGAAAGAGAAAGTAAGAAGCCCAACCTACGTTGTTCGTAGCTCGGCCAGAAACAGAGCGGTATTTCCCGGGAATCATGGCAGGAGACAGTCCAGGATCTGTTATATCTGCCTTCGAGGTGACGCTACAGCAGAGATTCGAAGAGACCGAAAGAGGTCATCTCCCAGGCAACTCGCTCAGGGGTTACCATGGAAACTACCATTTCCGGTCTGGTCCTCTCCCAAATCGACAGGACAACACAGTCGTTATAGCCTCTGGTTGTATTTCTGAGAGTCTAGTGCGTCAGCACTTCCTCGTTCTATTTTCCCGGCCTTATGAAAACAGAACGGGAGTATTGGGTGGAGGATAAGACCGGGAAGAGGCTGGCCACATCGGTGGCTATGATAACCACCACTTCCGGTCCGTTCCTCTTTACGGCCCACTTCCTCGCAGCCCGCGCGAAATTTGTATCCCACTGCCTGTCTCCACCGGCTCTCGGGGTAGCATTGCAGGGAGGACGAAAAGGAGGAAGATACCAAAGAACTCTCTCATTTGGGGCCCCAGTTCGGCACTTCCGGTGACCAGAGGTAGGGAAGGAAACAGGCCCGCACCGGAGTCGGCAGGTAGAGAGGACTTGCCTCGCCGAGGCTGCCGTGAGAAGCGTGCATGAGTGCGGAGGGTCCCGGACCCCGGCTCCCCAGCATCGAAGGCAGCCGCCATGCCCGCCCGCTGCGTGGCCGCCCACTGCGGCAACACCACCAAGTCTGGGAAGTCGCTGTTCCGCTTCCCCAAAGATCGGGCCGTGCGGCTGCTGTGGGACCGCTTTGTGCAGGGCTGCCGCGCCGACTGGTACGGGGGCAATGACCGCTCCGTCATCTGTTCTGACCACTTCGCCCCGGCCTGTTTCGACGTCTCTTCGGTTATCCAGAAGAACCTGCACTTTTCCCAGCGCCTGAGGCTCGTGGCGGGCGCCGTGCCCACCCTGCACCGGGTGCCCGCCAGAACACCTAAGGGAGACCTAGCGGGCGGCCTGGAAAAGGGTGGAAAGCTTCAGGCAGCCAGGCATTCTGAGGTTGCTCAGGGTCCAATCTCCTGTACACGCCTCCGGGCTGGGAAGAGGGCTGCCGTTTCACAGGTAAAGAGAGACCCAAGAGTCCACCGAGGGTCGTGGAAGGACCCCCCTGGGCTGTGGGTAGGCTCCTCCACTTATTGTCACCTTGGGGGAGGCACTTCACCTCTAAGGTTTCTGTTTTCTCACCTGCGAAATTTAGGAGTTTGCTTTAAAGGTGATCTCCAAGGTCCCGTTTAGCATTAACGCTTTGGAATTAAGTGACTCAATTCCTTCTACCTGCTCCCCCCGCAAACTCACACAAACACGGAGTCTTGTCCTTAAGAGTATTGAGTTGCCTTCACTTGCTTCTCCAGAGTTTTTAAATAGACAGGGTTTAATTTGAGCAAATCTCAAGAACTGGAGTACTTGAAACTGTTTGCGGAGCATTACGTAAGCTTAAATTGAAAGTCAATTTAAATGTCAAAAACAATGTGGGGAAGCAAATGCGGAGCCACGGGTAAAGAAAGATGGGGCTTGCTAATAAACAATTCCCAACCCTAAGCTTCCTTTTGATACTAGCTGCCTTAAGTTAAATGTTCCTGGTGAACTGAAGTTTTCCTTTTTGCCGTCTCTGCCTACTTTTCTAATCCTTATAAACATTGATTATACTTATTTTGCATCTGGTTACTACTGCCTTCTTCTCCACTTCCCATTTTAAAGACTTCCAAACCTTCTACGAGGTAATCAAACTTCAGTCCTGTCACCATTACATAGATTAAATTATGGCTCATAATTGGATCTAAAAGATGTTTATTTCTAGAGGTGGGAAGAGTTCACCAACAAGTCAAGTGACGTGTAATTGACATTTTGGCTTTGAATATACATACAGAGGTATTCATAGAATTTTAGAGCTGAAGGAAACCTTAATGCTCATTTAGTCCAAAGCCACAATTTATGCATGAGGAAGATCATCCAGGTTAGTATTAATAATTTCCTCAAGGGCCTGTAATCCTTGCTCTAGATCCAATAATACTAAACTGCTTCCTCCATTGAGGTGAGTGCATAAGACCCTTTAATAGCATCCTGCAATTACTAGAATAAAGAAAAAATTATTAACACAATTAACATGTCCCTGCATGTCCCTAGAGTGCCACACCAGCCCTATCCAAGCCCACTGTCCCTGTTTCTCCCTGTGCGCCAGTCATGCTGATTTTTTTCAGTTCTTGGACACACTGTATTCCTAACTACCAACAGGACTTTGCTCAATTGTTCCATGTAATACCTTGGAATTATGCCCGTCCCATCCTCACCAATTAAGTATTTTCCTTTAAAAATCAGCGCAAACATCTTTCCCCTTGATCCCTTTGTTATATACCTTCATTCTTCATATACTCCATTTGCTTCATTTGCACAGATTCTTCAACAGCACCCATCACATTTGTCATGAAATAATTGTGTAGCCTGCTTAATGCTTGTCTCTTACATTAGAATGTAAGCTCCATAGGAGCAGGGATCATATATGACTTCTTCAGCATTGTATTGCCAGTGCCTAGAACAATATTTTGCAAATTTAAGGAATTCAATAAATATTTTGTGGAACGATATGACTAAAAGAACAATTTTTGCATTATAATAGAATTTTCTCTGCTAGTTTTCCTTCTCACCAAACTGTATACCTGTCAAGACATCTACCCTTTCCTTGAACCATTTGTCCACCATCACTACCTATGCAAACTTTGCCCAAACATATATGTTGCATCCATGTATATAAATATGAATATGTAGTAAGAGAGATAAATACTAAACATGTACCACGCACACTATTTTTCTTCCCCATAATTGTCCCATCTAATCAAAAATTGGGAAAATAAAACCCAGGCTAGAGAAACAACCAAAGATTTTATAATACAGAAAAGACTAATCATTAAGAAACATCCAGAATAGATGCCAAATCTATTTTCCAGTAAATGTATCCAGGCAACATTCCTAACAATCTGTATTACATTAATATACTTGCTGAGTTAGTAGGAAACTATGTGTGAGTTCTAATGATAGTCACTTTAAAAGTATATAGGGTAAAAAAAAGTTTATTTTGAGTTGATGACAATAAGTATGCAGCCCTAATATTAATAATATCACTAAGAAAGTTTGCTTGTGCCACCTCTGGCTCCCGCCCCCACTCAATGTTTTTTTTCCCAATCCCAGGACCAAATGACCAAAAATCAAATTTCTAGTCATTCTATAACATTTATTGAGGAGCTATTACAGACACTATTCTGGGTACTTGGTGCTATATATAGATAAACATAAGTGTGAATGTTTCCTGTCTTTAGAAGAGCCCACCTCCACAGAAAGAAAGGGGCTCTGAGGACCACTGTACCCTGACATTTTGCCTCATAAAGCTATGATTCTTGTTTTCCTTAACTGTTAATTCTACACCCTTTAAAAAAAAATCCAACTGAATTTTTAAACTGTTTAGTGGAAGTGTAGCAAATATACAAGAAAGTGATAATCTTAAGTGGAAAAGTCATTAAATTATCACAAACTGAACGTGTATGACCACAATCCAGGTCAAAGAAATAGAACGTTACTAACACCCTAGGAGGCCTTATATCACTCCAACCCTGGCCCCTCCCCTCTCCTCAAATGTAACCAACTTTGCTTTTTTTGGTATTTCATGTAAATATAATAATACTGTAGGCATTCTTTGTGTCTGGCTTCTGTTCAACATCGTATGTGTGAGATTCATCCATATTGTTGCATATAACAATAGTTTGTTCTCATCGCTATACAGTATTCCATTCTTATGAACATACCAAAATTTGTTTATCCATCTACTACTGTTGAACATTTGGGTTATTATGGATTTGGGGCTATCATAAGTAATACTGCCATAAACTTTATTGCGCACGTCTTTTGGTTCATACATGCACACATTTCTGAGGGTGTATGTAGAATTATTGGGTCATAGTATTATATTAAACTTTAGTGGATAATACCAAATAGTTTTCTAAAATAGTTAGACCAATTTACACTTCTACCAGCAGTATGAGGATTTAAATTGTTCCACATTCTTGCCCACACTTGGGATTGCTAGTCTTTCACACTGGAGTCCATTTTCAGGGTGTATAGTGGTATTATTACTTTACGTTCCCTGATTACTAATGAAATTAGTAAGGAAACACCTTTTCAAATGTTAATTGGGCATTTGGATAGCCTCTTTGGTGACATGCCAGTTTAAAGCTACCCTGTTTTCCTGTTTTGTTTAGTTTTTTGGGTTTTTTTTTTTTTCTTGTTGATTTAGAATTCTTGATAGAGTCTACTTTGTAGTTCTTTGTCAGTTAAATGTTTTTATCTTCTACCACTGTGGGTTGCCTCTTTGTCTCTCGATCTACTGAAGTTCTTAATTCTGATATAGTCCAATTTACCAATCTTTTTCTTTATGCCTAATGCTTAAAAGATTCTACTATGTTGTTTTCTATAAACTTTGTTGTTTTATTTTTTACATTTAGATCTACAATCTATTCAGAATTAATGTTGTGTATGGCGTAAGGTCGGATTTAAGTTTCATTTTTCCCCATATACATACCCTATTGACTCAGCATCTTTTATTTCCTCATTGCCCTGTAGTGTTAATTTTGTCATAAATCAGGTGTCCATATAATATATACATAAGTCTATTTCCACATATTTTATTATGTTCCTTTTATCTGTTTGCCTGTCTTTGCGTCATCGCAGTGTCTTAATTACTTAGGCTTATATTAAGAATATTCAGTTGATTAATTCCTCTTGTTCATGTTCATGAATATCTTGGCTATTTTGGGCTCTTTAAGTTTCCACATACATTTTACAATTAGTTCATCAATTTCCACAAATTACCTACTGAGACTTGGATTGGAACTGCATTGAATTTATCAGTGAATTGTGGGAAGAAATGGCATATTGACAATATCGGTTCTTCTAATTCATGAACATATCCTTCCATTTGTTTGGATTTTTAAATTTCTCTTAAAAACGTTTACGGCATTCTTATGTTGAGGTCTTGTATGTCTTTCATTAGATTTTTTCCTAGGTATTTGATTTTGCTACTATAAATGGCATTTTAAATTTTGTAATCTATATGTTGATAAATTGATTTTTGTTGAACATGTATCCAGAAACCTTGTTAAACTCACTTATTAATTCCAATAACTTATAAATTCTTTTGAATTTTCTACATGTACAAAAATATCATCTGAAAAGAATTTTTGATGTTCATGCTTTTATTTCTTACTCTTCCTATTACACTAGCTAGAACCTCCAGTGCAGCATGGGGAACAGAAGAGGTGATGGGGAATCCTTTTTCTCATTCCTAATTTCAGAGGGAAAGCCTTTAATATTTCCCCATTTGTCTGATTTGTACTATAGTTATTTTTGTAGCTGCTCTCTATCATAAAAAGAAATGTTCTTCTCTACTCTTAGTTTAAATCATAAATATTGAATTTTATCAAGTGATGTTTCTGAATCTATTAATGATCATATATTTTATTCTGTCAATATAGTGAGTTACAATGCTTGGTTTTGAAATATAGAGTCAAACTTACATGGCTAAAATAAACCAAATTTGGTCAAAGTGTTTTATTCCTTATTGTATTGCTTAATTTGGTTTGCTAATATTTTATTTAGGATTTTTACATATGTGTGCATGGGTAAAATTTGTCTATAGTTTTCTTTCTTGAAATGCCTTTCTCAGATTTTGGTATGAAGATTATGCTGACCAATTTGGAATTGTTTCTTCTTTTTTCATTATCTGGAAATATATTAATATAAATTGGCATTATATATTCACTAATAAATTTGGTATTAATATTGGTAGAATTCATGGATAAGACACCTAGTCCAGGAGTTTTCCTTATGGAAAGATTTTTAATAATGGATTCGATTTCAGTTTTTTGTTTCTATGTTTAGCCATTTTGATAAATTATATATTTTTTAAATTTCAGAATATTATGGGGGTACAAACATTTTGTTTACATATAATGCCTTTGCCTCACCCAAGCTGGGCCTACACGTGTGACCTCTTCCCCCATACAGTGCGCTCCGCATCTATTAGTTGTGAGTTTGCCCACCCCCACCACCCCCTCCCACCTGACCAGTATTCAATGAGTATTACTACCATGTGAGCACCTTAGTGTTGATCAGTTAGTCCCAATTTGATGGTGAGTACATTTGGTGCTTGTTTTTCCATTCTTGTGATACCTCACTTCGAAGGATGGGCTCAAGCTCTATCCAGGAAAATACAAGAGGTGCTAGTTCACCATGGTTTTCTGTAGTTGAGTAGTATTCCATGGTATACATATACCACATTTTATTAATCCACTCATGTATTGATGGGCACTTGGGTAGTTTCCACATTTTTGCAATTGTGAATTGCGCTGCCATAAACATTTGAGTGCAGATATGTTTATTATAGAATGTCTTTTTTTCCTTTGGGTAGATGCCTAGTAGTGGAATTGCTGGATCAAATGGCATTTCTATTTTTAGTTCTTTGAGATATCCTATCTTTTAAAAATTTTTTCTGTTGCATCTAAATTTTTAAATATATTGGCACAAAAATGTTTATGATAATCTTTTAGTTTTTAAAATTTTGTATGATCTGTAGTAATTTTTGCTCTTTCATTCTTTTCTTGAACAGCTTCATCAGATGCCTTATCAATTTTTATTAGTCTTTTCAGAGAACAAAATTTGCTTTGTTGATCTTCTCTCTGGTATTTTTTTATCTTTTATTTGTATTATTATTCCCTTCCCTCTACTTTTTAAGATTTTATTTCCTGTTTTTTTTAACTTCTTGAGAAGTTTTTCATTGATTTAAAGAATTTTCATGGTAAATGGTAGATGAGGCAGTTAAGTTTCACATGCTTGTTTCCCAAATGTAGAATTTAGTAGAGTGGTGTTGATCGAGGAGAAACTAGCTCCTGAAATGGGGATATGTTAGAGATAATTTGTGGAATATTTTTTGTGTGATGTTAATAATCCCGATCTAAATCAATCAAGCCTAGTTAATTTTTCTATATTAATATGTACATTGAAGACTATAAATTCCCATCTAAGCATGGCATTACTGAATCTCAGAAGTTTTAGATATGGACCATTTTTATTATTATTTAGTGTAAAATATTTTCTAATTTCCATTGTGATTTTATCTTTTATCATGGGGTATTTAGAAGTATATTTTTAAATTTCCAGACATATGGGCATTTTGTAGTTATGTTTTTATAATAGATTTCTAGGTCAATTACACTGTTGCTAGAGAAAATACAATATATGGACTT